>LLKJ01002028.1:0-14532 GCA_002242865.1 Clarireedia sp. CPB17
CCGCATACCTAGCCCATCCACCTGCCTATCCACTTCGCCAGATATTATCCCTACTCTGTTTATTCCTATTCTTTTCCCGCCCTCTGCCCTGCGCACCTTCTAACGCCATTTGCGCCTCCCCTCCCCTACCTATCCTCATTTCTCCCCTGCTTTCTCCCTCCCCATCCACCGCCCTCTTTTTCCGCGGCACAACTCCTTCCATCTCTATATCTTTCCTCGAGTCCATCGCCATACCCGTACTTGGCATCTGAATTCTCCCCGCACCGCCAAATTCCCAATCCGCCAATACCTGTCTCTGTCTATATCCCTTCTCTCTCTCGTAGTTCGTTCTTCTGATCCTGATATATATGCCCTCTCGTCCACTACATTATAGTCGTTATCTCAAACAGCCGCAAGCGATGACATTCGTTGTTGGATTCCGGGGCGCAAACACTTTATTGCCGTATCCTGTTCTCTTCCTATCTTGTATTCTTCACCTTCCTATTTTGCGGGGGCGGAGAATATATGGAGAACGCAAGGTCTAGGATATCGGTATTGGAATTCGAGATGTGAGATTGCACAGAATAACTTATTGCAATTCAAAAATTCTTCAGAACGTTACACACGAGACCAGAACACAGTGAGCGAGATGCATAGCCGTGAAGCGTAACCGCAAACGTCATTTAGCGTTGATAACTCGGCTGTCGGTCATTCGGCAATATGGAAAAGTGATTTGCCATCGGATTATTCCCAGGTTATATCTTCAGTGAGGGACACCAGCTGACTTTTTACTTCGAACCCTGCAAAGTAATCATTCATTCATGTCTTAATCCTATGTCTTTCACTGAGGTCTATATGATTCGTTTCCTCTCATGTTCATGCGCACTACTAAAATTTCTAGCCTCGGTCGGCAATCATCGGCTTAAGATGTAAGCGGCATCGATCTTTACCTGATTCGCAAGCAAGCAGTCCAAACATGCTTCAAATCGACTCCGCTCTACTACTCAATACGTGAGTGGTAAAGACAACAATAATTGGAGAGTCAATCCCATATGATACACCATGCCCTCGTCTCAATAAACTTTTTGATGCCCCACTACTGTAGGACAAATCCTGACCAAACCCAACCGATAGATACCAACCAGCCATCACACCAAATATACAATTCCTAAACTCCTACATCTTGTCATGACCCGACCCATTCCATTTTATATCAATCCAACCAGCCCATCCCATCTACCATTAATTAAATCCCCTAATACCCCTCAAACTCCCACTAAATCCGGATCCTTTTTTCTTTGGTTTATCCTCCGCATCGCTGCTGCCATCCTTCTTGTTATTCTTATCTTTGTCCTTTTTAGGTTTTGATATGTTTTGCACGCCGCCTGTGACGATGTTAGTAAGAGTGGGGGATGTAATATATCAAATAGGAGTCACTCACCACGACCATATAATCTAATTTCATTCTGTGGTTTGACTTTGGGTTTTCCATGAACATCCAAGGAGTCTCTGTCACTCGCGGAACTAGGTGTAACGCCATCAGAATGTGACGAGCTTGGAGGGCCGAAGGAATTGGCATGGCCAAATCTCTCTCCATATCCATGCACCGGACTTCTTGTCTCGCTGCTGGGTGAACTTGGTGATCTATGACCCCACGTATCCAGCTTGCGAGGAGAATCATTCATAGCAGGATTAAGTGGGGATGTAGCGCTGGATGAGAGTCCCTCATAGGTGTTTAAATCAATTGGCATTGTATTCGCTTTGCGACGATGATCTCGCAACGGAATAAATGGCACTGCTGATCCATCCGAGAGTAGATCTGACACACGATCTCCGGTTGATACTTCAAGGAACTCTTGTTGTAATTTAGCATATCGCTTGAGTAGATTTGAATGAGCTCTCTTCAACTCGTCCGTTCGTTTGCGTGAGCCGACTAACGCTTCTTCAAACTTGAGCTGTTTTAGAGCGGATTCTTCCTGGCCTTTTTGTCTTTCGCCCGTCTGCTGATTCAGCTCCGCAAGTTTTTGGTCGAATGTCGCCTGCAATCTACCAATCTCGGCATCCTTTGCAGCCAATTTCATATTCAGCATGTCGATCGTATTGTGCGCTTGTTCCTCGCCTTGTTTCGTTTGATCCATCTCGACTTCACGAGCTTCATAACCCCTTAAGCGTGTAGTAAGCTCCTCCACTTCTCCACGCAATCTCCTTAATTCCTCATAATTTGACTCAACTAATTGTACCTTCTGGGCGGCACTAACCACCTTTGCTTCTTCAGCAATAAGAAGTTTGCGCAAAGTCACAATATCATGTTTTGAGGCAGCCAAATCCCGACGAAGCTGATCACCCTCAAGAACCCATTTTTTCTGTTCATCCTTTAGCGTCCTTAACTTGGTTGTGAGGTCCGCTTCCCATTTTCTCGAATGATTACGACTCTTCTCGGACTCCTTTTTCATCTGAATGATTGTCCTTTTGGTGTCTTCTAGCTTAGACCTCAAGATTCTGTTTGAATTGATTAGATTTTGAGTTTCCGCCTCAACTCTAGCTTCACGAATGGCTTTTCGACGTAGTTGGCCAATATGAGTAAGATGTTGCTGCTTGAGATAGCGCTCAAAATTCAAATCATTCTTCAACAACATAAGTTCTCGTTGGAGGTAAGCAAGCTTCGTAGCATCATTTGTGCCGGGTCTTATAGATGGCGAGCGGGGTGCATGTGATCTAACAAGGGATTGCAGGTAGGAATCAACGTGAGAGCTGCTATCGTGGCCTTGATGACTCAGTGCAAGAGATTGTACACTTTCATTGGTAAGAGTTTGATAAAGACCCCTCGCCGACCCAGCTCTCTGAGAATTCAGCATCTCGTGCAATTGAGTGTGTGATGAGGAGGTGGCAATATGAGCAGGTAAAGTAGGGCTACCAGGTTGATGCTCTGGCCTCATGACTGGCGAATCTATCATTGATGGTATAGATTGACTGGTGAATGAAGATCTCCTAAGTAAAGAGTTCCGTAAACCTTCCGGCGATGCTACTGCAGTTGAAGTCGTGTGTCTCCAACTTCCAGGTCGAGATTGATATGGCGTTACAGTATTCTGTTCGATAAGGGGTTGCTCTGGTACATCATGATTTGCATCGGCATGTGAGCCAAATTGTTGTGACCTTGGTAATGGAGTTTCATGAGTGTATCCTGGAATATATAGTGCCATACATTCTGTAACAACATCTGAGGCTTCACTTTTTACCCATCGATTCGTATCAGAAAGTTCTTGATCTATGGTCATCGAGAAGAAGTTCGGATGTAGTAGATGAACTTGTCTGAAAGGCTCTGATCTTTGCCGTATCTCCATCGGATCTACCTCGAGATCATCGGCGCCAGGGAAACCTTGATGTCTCAAAAACTTTTGTGGTTTTCGGATATAACTCATGAAGTTCATGGGGTAGAGACCGTAAAGAAATGTATAGTAATGTAACAACTCCGGAACCGATACATCATCATTGTCAAGTATTTGCGATAACTTCATCCATGAGTCTGAGCTATGGGTACTCTTTTCATCGGCATCCTCAACGGAAACGCCTTCTTCCAACTTGCGCTGCCTGTCCCAAAATAGCATCCTGCTGTATATATTGAAGAGAGCCGGTAAATGTTTGGAAAGCGAAGCAGGTATGTGTGGTAAGAACATAATCAAAGCCGTCATAGCCAGCGATACCACTCGAGTCGAAGTGTCTATCTGTAGACATCGTAGAAGGTTCTCAAAGAGGGGCGTTTGCAAAAGTTGATGTAGGCGAGGAGGTTGATGTCTGATGAATTCGCATAGTAATGAAAGTGTCAAGATGCGACTCTCTTTCTTCACGAAGAACTTGTTGATGGTAGTAAGGAAATCCTATTCATGGTCAGCGGTACATCCCAATTCCTACACCAGAATCCGCATATACCTTCGGTCTCTTTCTCCCAAAAGAGATGAGAATGAGCTTCAGTTGGCTCGCCACAAACCTCTCCTTCTCATTGAAATCAACCGACCCCGATGAGTTTTTCGCAAGCCATATCGCTAATAAGTTCTCAGCCACAGTATCCGAAGTGGTAACCGCATCATCGATATGTCCCTCATCTTCATCATAGATCAGAATATCCAGCATATTACTCCTCGCTTCGGCAGCCAGTCCTTTCTCCTCTCCAAGATGACCCAAGACCGGTATGCATAATTTATCCCACCACTGTAGTAATCGTCCGGATCCTTTGATCGCAAGTCTCAAGTATCCGAGTATCGAGAGAAAGGCAGCATAGCGGGAGGGGTTTTCGCGAACGTCCTTTTCGTAGATGGACAGTAATTCTTCTTGTAATTTCTGGGCGTCTGCCTCATCATGGCTTGAATGCTTTTCGAGGTAGTTTTGTATGATCTGCACAAGGTCGTCGGGGAGAGGTAAAGAGGTCGAGGTAGTAATGGTAGCAGTGATTGATTTCGAGAGGTCCTTAAGTGAGCTTGAGAAATGTTAGAGAATGATAAGAGGCAGGCAGGCAGGCCGTATTCAATGAGGGGTTACCATACCCAGAAGACATGTTGACCTCATCAAGATGCACTAGGTGCTCTCGCAGAGATTGCTTGTGATGTAAGGTTTACCAAGCCTTTCTGTCATGCTCGTGCCTTGAAGCTCCGATCGCAGTATGGTAAGATGCCGGAATGCAGTTTGTCGCTCATGCGCATTCACTCCCAAGTGCAATAGCCGGTTCGAATGGTTGTTGCAAAGATCCCAATCAATCATCAACACTTTTCTTCTTCCTCTCAGCCCGCGGCAAAAACGAAAATAAAGCAAGAACGTTTCCTCGGCAATCAATGGCTTACGGTCGATCATCTGCAAGAACCCTTCGAGTACTTCGTACAGTATGTACAAGACAATAAAAGTGGCTCCCTTTCTTGTAGGGCTATACAGAGTATATATCACTTCGATTGCGTCAAAGATTCACCAGATTGTTCTGCTGTGGCTGACGTTGGAAAATGACCAAACGTGCAGCAGCTGCCATCCTTGTCTCTTTTTGTTCTTGGTGTGGGCGAGGGCGACCAGAGCTCACGTTTTTTCGTGATTTTTCTTTTTCACGGGGAACACGGCGAAGGATGATTTGCTTCCTGGTTCTTTTCGGTGATACGTTTCTATCACCGAAAGTTGTTATTTTACCCCAGTGGTTCGAGTGGCATCAACCACAATCGGACAGTCAACTACATATATAAAATGAACATTTCATCGCTCCCTCCTGAAAAGCTTCACGAGGAAGAGAATCTTGATTTATAAATTGCAAGCGCATTTTTGGGTTAAATGCCAATGATAGCCTCTCAACATTGAATCGGTCCGCAAACACAGTGAATGGAGGAAGAGCAAGAACACACGGTGTGAGAAATGGCTCCAAGAACCAATAACAATCCTTCAAGGAGGTAGTAGAGGATCTCCAATCGCTTTTCCTTCAGCGAGACCGGAGAAACATGACAGTACATCGAGAGCAAGCGGTGCAAAGCCCGAGAGACTCGTTCCGCTGAACATACAAAGCGCAGAATGTCTGCCAAAGTGGACAGTGAAATCGCGGGTTACCAGCACGAATATCGTTCTGTTGCCGATGTCGGGATCTATGAATAGTCAGTAAGAGCCACTGTCCTAGCGGGCTCCGACTGCCATGGACCAGTATATCGTTTGCAGAGCTGTTCGCAATGGAAGGCCATGTGGAGTCCAGAAATGAAGACCCAAAGACTTAGGATCACAATTCCCACGGAATCCCGTCGAAACCACCAGGTGTGAGATATGAACCAGTGGTTCGTTAAGGTGCGGTGAGTCACGGATACGCTCAAACATGGTGCTGTTAGGAATAGAAGGAAGAAGGCGAGCACAGAGTGTCACAGCAATGTTGCTCCCAGAGAGAAAGTCTGAAAGATGCGGTAGAATAAGAACTCTGCTGGAAAGAAGCATACGGAGGGGAAAAGATGCGTATATATATTGAGGCTCCCTGGTGTAGATACAGCCAGTTTTCGAAGCATTGCAGCAGTCAAAGTTGACTCGGGCCGAAAACCGTGGTCAGTAGAGAATGAAGTCGTTTCCTCGAAGTCGTCCCAGAATTTTGTCATCTAAATTCGGATAAGTCGAACCAACAGCCTACTTGTTGTATTGCGGCGCAGATCTCATAACCGTTGCACATGCCATATCTTTCCCTCTATATTAGTTAGATAATTATTTGATAAGACGATGTCTACGGATGCAAGCACGGCAAACCAACTTTTACGTACTAAGCCTACCTACCAGCCAGCTCTCCCAGATTGGTGTGCTGATTTCTGAAAGTAATGACATCTCAGCTTCTCTTCACATTCATCGCAACAACATTCCTAATCATCATCTCCATCTTCAATATGCGTCATCTACACTTCTCGCCCCAAAAGCTCGTCCAGCTCGACCTCCCCGAGCTTACCAAGCTCAGCTAGACCCTCGCATCAGCACTATCTAACAGTGTTATCTTCCCCCACGATATTCCCGCCTTCAGCCAGTGACCCATTTTTATGGGGCGAAGCAAGAATGCGAAGCCATCCCCGCATGCGTTGTCTAGCCCCGCAACGATTAAGAGCTCTGTACAGCTATATCTATCCTGAAACGCGAGTACGATGAGCGAGTTGACGAATCTGACAATGGACATATTACACCACTCTTCGCTATTCTCGGGGGCGGCCATTGTCCAGTTTCCGGGGCCGCAAGCATTGCTGGAGGTATTTCGGTAGATCTCAGACTACTTAACGAAGTAACACCCTCTGAGGATGGATTGAGTGTAATGATTGGAGGTGAAGCTAAGTAGGGACATGTTTCTAAAGTCCTGGACCAAAAGGGCCTTGCTGCTGTCGGGGGTAGAAACTCTGCTGTTGGTGTTGGTGGCTTGACTCTAGGAGGTAAGCTTTACTTTACCCACTTATTTACCTACCTGAGCCACTAATCACGCTGCGAGTAAAACATTCATTCTTATCCATCCTTGCCATTAGCTCTCTATTTCGTTCATTTATACAGCTAACACGAAAGAACGAAGGTGGTCTATCCTTCTTCTCCCCACGCTACGGTTTAGTCTGCTCCAACATCATCAGCTACCAACTCGTTCTTGCGTCGAGCACCCTAACCACGGCCTCCGAGTCGGAGAACACCGATCTCTGGCATGTTCTTAAAGGCGGTTCTAATAACTTCGGTATAGTTACACGCTTTACGGCCCGTAGCTTTCCTTGCACTAAGATCATATGTATAGTTGGTTTTTTTATCTCTTTCATTTCATTATCGCCAGTCCATTTCTTGTCTTCATCTAGATTGACTCACGTTCTCTAGTGGAGTGGTTTCCTCTATATGCCAATTTCCCAAGCGGCCAAGTCTCTAGCTGCTTTCCATGACTTTCTCAAACGAGTCGATTCAGACGATTCCAATATCACATACGACGATCATGCAGCCGGTCCCATCGTTTGTTTTTCCTATAGTTAGTATATCCAGTTTTATGCTTCCATTCCCTGATCTGTGAAGTAGCCATATAAACCGCAACAGTCACTTCCTCAGAAGTGGCGTCACTTTTGGGTTCACATGATCTCATTCTTTACTTCATATTTTATCCCAGCATTTTCATCTTCCAAGATATCTTCAACTCCCCACTCTCCTACCCAGAACTTCCCCCAAAGCCCAGTACTAACCCCTCTCTCCCATTCCATCCCACTACCTCCACATCCAAACCCTAGCCATAAACCTCGTATACACAAAACCACCCCCTGAGAAAAAATGGCCCATCTGCTGGAAAACATCCCCCTTCGTCTCCCTCTGGTATCCCTGGAACACGTGCAAAGTCCGCACCTAAACCAGCGCCACCGACGAAATGAACAATCTCAACCCTCCCGGTAGACGCCAGGTCTTCACTACAACAATTATCAAGAATGATCCTGCTACTCTTACTGCTACACACGCTGTCTACCGCGATGCTATTGCTTCGCTCCGCGCTGCCAATGTTAAAGGCTTGGTCTGGACACTCGTCTTGTACCCCCTTCTATTAGATATATTATAAATATTAACGTAAATGAAAATTATATATATTGATTCTAATTAGATATAAGGGTTCAATGATAGGGATTTTAAGAATGTCACTAAGTAGTAGCAATATAGTCGGAGCCCTGAAATATAGGCTTCTGATTGAAGACAAACTAATTGCTACCGAACCCCCTCTTTCTCTTCCTGCTTCCCTTATAGAAAGGGCAATAAAGGCGCTTATTGTCGGGCTGGGCTCCGTTTCCCTTCTTTTCCCGGCACCCTTACTAACCCTTCTGCATTACGATTTCTAACCTGCCTATGATTTCTAATCCCTTTACATTACGGTTCCTGCTTCCATACCTCCCGACAAATGGATTCAACGATATAGTTCGATTACTCGAAATACTATCGACATTCTCAATATATTGAAGTAGTAGGTTTTTCACTTAATTCATCCTTGATTATATCGGAGTATTAAGAAAAGAATTATAAAAGTTATTGAAATTCATTATAACGAGAGATTTTGATATAGTTATATTAAAATTGTGGATTTAGAGATTTTCATCCGTAATGACGTGCATTCCGTAATAAACCACTCCCGTTTTAACTAGATTCACTAGATTTAGCAAAGATTAAATGACCCCAATTGACATTTCCCAAGCCCAAGGCCCTCCTAGCACTCGCAGAGTACTTTTTGTTTGTCGAATCAGCCTTGTCCTCTTCATTGCCACACCCTCCAGCCAACCATGCCACCTTACTCGCATCAGCCCCAGAAATGACCCGGATAGAATTGGTGCCTCCAAAGATGGTTAGCGGGCAATCCATACCAACTGAGAAGCTATCATTGCCGCCGTCGACTCTGAAGGTAGCACCAAACAGTGAGCCGTATAGGCCAACCGCATGTTCGCCAACATGAGACTTGCGGTAGGTGAAGAAGGCTGCGCAGGCAAATTCGGAGCCACACTTGGGGAGTGACTTGGTGGTGCTGCAACACTCGCCATAGATGGTCTTATCATCAGTAAAGGTGATATTGGCGTCAGTGTTGTTAACGACGAGGAGGATATTGGTGCAGTCCTTCAAGAGCACAACGATAGCCGCTACCACACCACCATATTAGCAAAGAGACGAATATCGTATTAGGGGGAGGGGGCACGCAACTGATTATGGAAATCACAGATGCTAGGATGATAGCGATACCTGCAACACCAATGGCTGAGCAGCAGACCGATATTGCCTCGAGAGTCTCAAGATTGACAGAGGCGTCGACATAGCTGTGGATATAGCTGCCAACCGTGACAACACCTTTGGCAACCATGAGGAAGACGGCCCATCCCGTCTTGGTGGCGGCCGCAATCTCACGCACGGCATCCGATATAGCTGACAGTTCAGACTTGAGGCGGTCACCCCGAGACATGCGGAGCTTGCTGATGTTGGTCATCGAGAGCCAGATTGGCTCCGCTACAATGCGCTTTTGCACAGTTTTCTTGTCCTTATCAGCTGAATCTTGGGTATTGACTGCCCTGAAGGGCAGAGTAGGAAACATGGGGCCGGCTGTATGCTCAGGCTGGTACCGCTTGAGGGTTTCCAGTTGCCCCTGTATGATTTGGTTGATAGTAGCATTGTCCTTGACGCCACCGCTGGAGATTCTGGAGTCCTTGAAGCAGCGGTGGATATTGTTTACTTCAGTTTCGGTGAAGCTGCATGTCATCTGATCGTCCTCCTCCTTAAAATTAGAGTAGGTCAGCTCCAGCGATTTTGCAGCCTTGTCAAGAAGTGCACTTATATCAGGAAGCTGGGTTCGACGGATCGTCTTATACCATACGACGATCTCGATGCTAACACGGCCGCCGATACCTACAGATGGAAGGGCAATCTCCCCCTTATTCAGAGATTTCTGAAGGTTCCGGGCAAGAGTCAGAGATTGATTAATCCAGTCATCGGAAGTGGATGAGGTCGATTGGGTAGTTCCGGTGCTGTGCCAGCAACTCATGGTGTAGAGAGTTGAGGAACCGGTATAAAGACCCGACATGATGGTGACGTGTTTTCGCTGGCTGTATAACCTTGCAATTGCTCAGGGCAGGTAAAGAGATTAGAGGTTGCGTTCTAGGGTAATACATGCGCTTCTCGTAGATACACGTCCCTTTTATGCTCGAATCTCTTGGTATGGTACGCTTTACAAACTCTCTCGTCTAATGCAAGAGCGTAGCGACGGACTGATGAATCTCAACTCCTACTGGCCCTCGCAAAACTGACCGGTTTGAAATCGTTACTTCAAAATGATTGCAGATTTTCAACACCCAGCCCTAGCAATAGCCAATACTCAAAGCGGTGCATTCGGGGTGGGTTACATCCGAAGGGCCCTCAGACCGCAAAGGATTTCTTAGCCTTATCGGGCTTATATCAGCCGAAGGTCTCCAACGTGTGTTACTTAAGAAGAATCACAACACCTTCTTGCAGCCGAAAGTGCGTGGCAGAGCATAATTCGATCTATGCAGCTCTATGGCTCCTCGTCGGTACGGTTGAAGTTTCTTTCCATCTAACCTACCAAATCAGGATGTCTAGGTTCTACGCTTTACAGACCTCTACAAGGAAACTTGCATCTATGATGGTGCTGTGGGTTCACAATATAAAGCAGCAGCAATAATATCCTCTGCAGCTTGGTCACATATAACGTAATATATCCCTTCACCGAGTTGTTGCCTATGAGGGTTGGGTTTTAATTCGAATAATATGAGGGTGTGCTTAGGTCGCAATATCAATAGTAGCAACGATACCCTCTGCAGCTTTGTGAAACCAGAAGTGGCGTCACTTTTGGTTTCACAAGCTTGGTCATCTGTAACATAGTATGCCCTTTACCAGCCCATCAGCTGTGAGGGGTGGGTTCTAATTTGAATCTCAGCTTGTAAACAATGGCTGGCATATGTCTCCACGAGTTGCTGCCGTGGAACTCCAAATTTTGAAGGTGGTCTGATGAAGATTCAGTGCTCTCCATCCCTCTGTTGCAATTCCGGTCTGGAAAGCTCAAGAGAATTCAGAAAAGTGATACAACGCCATAATTGCGTGCCTATACCCCGCCATATCTTATATTGCGGACGAAAATGCTGACACTCTACATGCAGTCTGGGTGGGGGGTTCGGCAGATCTTGACCTGGATTCAGGGGCTCTAACAATACTTGCCGTGTTTCCTGCCGTCATCAAAACAACCTTCCAACTGACGTGTTTTCTGGCAATAATCATTTTTCGGCTCCCGGGATGCTTATGACAAAAAATACGCTCCTGTCACGCTTGGGGCTCTATGTCCTGCCGATCCTCGCTGCCCACCCCCCAACTCTTGCATAATTTGCCTGATATGATCCTATGGGATGCCTTCCGCGCCCATACGCTGTCTTAGTATGTGAGCGGCTCCATCGAGCAACGAATGTGCCATCATTACCTGGCGAGACTGGCCTTAGCTAGGTGTCACAATTTGCAAGATGTGACCAAAAGGAGGATTGATGGCCGATCGTTAGGACAACTCATTAGAGATGCCCTGAGGAACCAAGCTCTCGCTCGCGGGGGACCAAGGTCCGCGGGAACACGAGAATAGAAGTGGAGATCCTGTGTCATCGACGAATAGCTTACAGAGCTGCTTCAGGCCTGGACGCAAGACCTACTTAAAGGATCGAAGTCTGAGCAACCACACTGGAGACCTGCGTCAGCGGTACCTCCCACCTTACACTTAGATCTGCCGATTGAAACACTTCGCGCTAAGCTTGAAGGCCAGACGTGGATCCCATGATCATCCGCAAAAGGAGTCTAGTTTTATTAGGGATAAGTGGTCAGGAACAGTCCCGGTGAGTCATTGTCCTTATCAAGGAGGGTGGCGCGTAGGAACACAGTTAGCTGGGTCTCTTTTGGGATAGGACCTGCCAACTAACTGAAGGGCCAACGAGAGCCTATTACCCTGATCAAACCCTGCAGTCTCAAAGGACAACTAGGCCTCCTATCGCACACTGCAGTACTATTCCTGGGTTTCCCTTGGCGCGGGCATCCAGAAAAGCAGGGAGGGCGGCTGATAGATTTGATGTGGTCATCGAGAGTATATTTTAGTATAGTGACTCGAGACTTGAACCCCATAGCCAGCAGCGTTTTTAATTTAAAGACCCTGCACCTGGAAGCAGACGCTTTACGGCTCGAGCGTCCCAAAGCTGTTAAATAAGTCCTCACACGATACACTGCCCAAATTTGGACCATGCCCGCCGACCTCAATCAGGCTGTCTATCTCAAAGGCCTCCCAGATGGCATTGATTTTACTGTGACTGCCATCACTCCCTCCATCCCTGACACAAGTGGATGGTCGGCCGAGTACAAACATGTCGACCATGGTTCCATAACTATCAATAGCGGTGTATGTTTGTATTTCATCTAAGTTGGTACTCCTTTTAACCTAATGTTAACGTTTTAGGGCGCTTGGAACTACATTCACCTCCCTTTCAAACTTCTTCCTAGTAACAGGGATGGCTTATTGGGCCATTTCAAGCTGCGTCCCAACAGTGGTCTTTACTGCACCGGCCCTGGTGGAAAGGTCGATGTTACCTTCACCATTGAAGGCACCACAACGATCGAAGGCCAATCCTTTACTATTCCGGAGAAGACAGGATACATCTCGGTCTCTTCCAGCGACTGGGACGGCCTCCAGCGCCCGGACATTTCCAACGTCACGTACTCAGTGGATGGAGTTCCTCCCATCAACCTTTCCGTGACGGTCCACCCTAACATCGGGCTCGATCCCGACGATGCATACGTGGTCGGTGGTGTAGACAAGAATGAGAGGGAATTTGGACTCAACGCCACCACGGACTCTGACACACTCAAGATCGTTCTCGGCTACCTCATTGAAGGCCTTCTTTTCAGCAATCAGAAGCTCGCTGGTTGGGCGATTGGCAAATTTTATTAGGCCGGTCTGTCCCATTGTATGTAAAGATCGGTTCTTTGGGCGGCCTTAACTCTAATACAGAGAACTCGTTCTTTTACTCCATTTTTCCACCAGTTATCATTGTGCCGAAATTATTCTCAGTCCCGGTGACACAGTCTATATCAACAAGTTGAGCAGCAACTGTGCCGCCTGTGATAAAAGGCCGTGGATAGGTTCTAGTCAAAGACTTAGAATTAACAACTAGCTAGCTAAAGAGAGTCCAAGAGCTCGAAGAGGTCATATACAGCTAGTTGTCACGTGCTAGGCACATGCCGTAGCACGTACCGCTTTTACCCCACATCTGTTAATCCTCAGGCCTCTCTAGGCACGTGCAGGAGGGAGGGAGGTGCTTTCGAATCGTAACACACTACCCCCTTCGCAGAAAGCTTCCGAGCGACTATGCACAGCTTACGACGGTAATACGATATGTCAAAACAATAATACCACTTATACCTATTTGATTGTGTGTATTCCTGTTGAACAATGACTCATAATACGCGTTGTATACGTCTTGCCGTGGGTGTACGGCTGTTTGCACCGATACCAGGTGGTCTTGATCAGCTAGAGGCAAGGGAAGTGTGATTTGTACTGTTTGCTTAGCTCCTAGAGAGGTCTACCGGGCAGCTTGTTATACGGCATATACCAGGAGGCTTAGTGGGAACAGGAGAAACCGCGGTAGTGAGCATATAATCAGTATTTTGCGATATTTCTTTTCCTTTCTCTAGAACAACCGGCAAAAAAGCAACTATGAAGCCCTATGGCGAGTGGTGTGGTTGGACTGTTTTATCGGACAGTGTAGCTTTGGGAGTTATCCAGGACGCCATTTGATGTCCTCTTTTTGCGGTGTTTCGGCCAGCACTGACCGCCCAGGACGGTATTGCTTTGAAGTATACGCTTCTTAAGCTTGTTCCTGCCAATCTGGCTAATCCGGAGGTAGCGTCGGTTCAGGGGATCATTGTTGGCTTTACGTAGCTTTTCGGCTGGTATTATATTGTGAACACGTATGGATTGAGGAAGGTCAAACTTGTAGGAATGGCCGATATTCTTGAGAATCATGAAACGGCCATTAACGGGGTAGTCAAGCTTTTTGGATGGCCGTTGAGTAGGGAAATGCCATATATCCATCCATACGTAGTCTCCTACATCGAAATCGACTGGTCGCCGAGGGAGATTGACTTCTAATATCGCGTTGTATGCTTATATCATATCATCTCTTATGTCCTCCTCTCTACTTACTACAGCTCAAATCCCCATTCATATCCTAGTCCAACCTTCTATAAACACCACATACTAACTCCCCGAACCAAGTTCCTCTAAAAAAGTAATCCCTCCCTCCTCGGTCTCCACTCCACCACCTCACCTCTTGTTCTCGTAAATTTCACCGCCAACTGGGATAAATCCCCCACGACTCACTAGTACAAGCCACCACCCGCCGCGCAATAGAAGAAATCGAGAAAGCAGCAATGGAGAATGGAGCTGCACATAAATATCGGTATTTGAACTATTGTGCGCAGTTTGAAGGATATGGGGAGGAGAATTGGAGGGTTTTGAGGGATGTAAGGGGGAGGTATGATGAGGGGGGTTTGTTTAGG
>LLKJ01002030.1:0-11088 GCA_002242865.1 Clarireedia sp. CPB17
CCTCCCCCCTTCCCCCGTCACACCAGTCCCAAGACCAAATGTTATCCGTAACACAAGCACGCCAGAACCAGAACCATTGCCCCGGATCCGCGATGATCATAAGCAACTCTCGATCCCTCCCCGAAAATAGCCGCTTAGCTAATATCTCGAATCTCCTCACCATACCGTACAGCGAGCGAGCGAGCAAGAAAAAATTCAACCCTCATTCATTCTATTCACTACATACCTGGTATAGAACCTGATTCTCTACAAAAACATGATAAGCCAAGCCCGCGCCGATTTAAGCCCATGATTGAAGAATGCCACGATCGTGGATTCATATCTCGTACGGGAGGAGGGTATATTATTGGGAGATGAGAGGTCATTTGTCCTTCTGAACAACTTTCATTTTTCTTTCTTAATACCTTCAAGCTTCGCCATTAAAAACTTATTCTTCCTCATAGTTTTTATTTTGGAAACTTGTACTCCTGAATCTTTAATCCAGTTATCTTACCACAATCAACTACTGTAGCAAATCCAACATGGACGAAACTACTCGTAGACTATCCAATGACGACGACAGTCTTGTGTCTTTCAATCGTCGCGGTCTTTCCCAGTTTAGATTTTCCAATGGTGACGAAAGTCTTGCGTCTTTCGATAGCCGCAGTAGTGTTTCTCAATTGAGTGTGGACAACGAAACTACCCCCAGACTATCCAACGACTCCGACAGCATCATGTCTTTCGACCGCCGCAGTCTTTCCCGGATGAGTATGGCCGAAGAAACCATGTTCCTAGACGAAGTCACCCGAATAGTCGCCAACCACAAGATGGTCTACGAGCGGGACCTAGCAACCATCGGCAAAAGCTTCGATGCGCACGTCGCGATTCTGAAAGACAATCTCCGCTTCGAGGAAAGCAAGAACCGGGCTGCTGCACAGGAAATCGCCAAACTGCGTGCAGTGATCGCAGGGAAGGCAGCACTAGCTTCGTCTGAGATGTTGCAGTCGAACAGGATGAGCACTATTTCGGAGAGAGAGGAAGCACGAGGATTGGATTCGATTAATCCGAACTTGATTAGGAGAGTGCGGAAGGATGTTTGGTTGGGAGAACTGGGCCAATTGGCGAAGAGGAGAAAGGCGGTGGATCTCCACTATGAAGACTCAACGGTTTGTGAAGCCTTTGGAGTAAGTATAGACTGTCAAGCTGATCACGAAAACTACCATAGGCCTTCAAGAAACTTCTTGGTCAGTGGATGCACCGATACAGTCGCGAAGAGGAAATCTGCATGATGCTAGCGGCTGTGTCGAAGTTCGAAGAAGCTCTAGATGCTGAAGAGCAAAGAGAACTAGCGCATGCCGTCGAAGTAGACAGACTTTCCAAACAGCTCCAAGAGAAGGGAGAAGAAGTCCAAGTTTTGAAGAATACAGCAGCCGGTCATCGAGAGATACTCTTCACATTTGAGTATAAACTGAGGCAAGAACAACACAAAGTAATGGAGCAGACAGTACTTCTCGATGAACATGCCGACCACGTGGCCAATTTGAAAGAAACTGCACAAGCAGAGAAAGAAGAATTGCGAATGCAGTTTCTCACCAGCCTCAAAGCAACCATGGAAGCAAGAGAAAAAACGATACGAAAGGAGCTTGATCCATACTGCCGTATTGCTTCAGACGTCTTGAACAGCAAGAGAAAAAGCTACAAGCCGGATTTCCTTCGCGATGAGCATATCTTGGACTTGGGAAACAATGCTCTGCAAGGTGGAACGTGAGTCGATTTTCCTGACGAGAAACTTTCTCTCCAACGGCAGCTGACTCTTCATAGATGCTTAGCCGACCTCTACCGGATCGAGTCCAATCCTAACGTGGTTGAGTCTGCATGGTTTGAAAATTGTTATGGAGTTTCAATCGACGATGCAGAGAAGCTGCGTGGTAGTTCCGCGTTCACGAAGCTCGCCAACATGCATTTCGACATGCAGCACTACGAGTGGAAATGGGGCTTCCACTCTCCTGAACACGAGAAAGTGTTTGAGAAGCTGAAAGCCCAAATCGTCAAGGTGAAGAAGCCTGAAGCAGATGCCGAGGATAGAACGCCTGGATCGTTGAATAAACTACTTCTCAAGGGTAGAAATGGAAAGGCCTTCCGGACTATTTGTGAGGAGCATGATTCTGTTTCGAGAATGAGCAAGGAGATACGCCAGGATAAGTGGCATTCCAGGTGAGTAGACCTTGCGCGGATCTGTCAGACCTTCCCTAACTGAATTTAGCAGAAAAAGCTCCGGGGCGACAACGCTGGTCACCACGAGTCTTGAGCATTTCACAGAAAGTGAAGAAACCCAGAAGTGGAAGCCGAAGAATATGTTGAGAGGCTTTGCTGAACATTTAAAGCATTAAGGATTTGAAGTAGTAAAGAGTTAAAATAGTGAGGTTTTGAATTTTGAGGACGGTTATCAATAACTCTAGAGATGGTCTTGGATTTGCCGATTTGAAATTTGGGAATGATTATCAATAATTGTAGCAGTGGTTAGATATTGCAAGCAGACTTTATAAACTTATAGATAGATTCAATAGAACTTATTTCGACGCGGTGTGAATACATGGCGGTGCAAAGGTGAAGTTGTGTGCTGGAAGTTGAAAAACCAAACGATGGGATGTGAGGGGAAAACAAGACGTCGTCTATCAGCTCCGGCACGGATTATCATTAACCCGCGGAGACGACGACATGGCTGGGCCGGAAGCAGCGAGCACATAGACCAGTTGAAAAATTTGAGACGCAGGTATGAGTACTATTCGATTGAAGAATGCTAAAATAGTCCCTCTTCCTAGAACTTATCCTCTGACCCCGTTATCCGATGTTCCAGAAGCTATTTTACCTCATCCTCCAAGCACTAAAGGTTGACCAAACACACTCTCTCCTCCTTCTTTCCTAGAAGATACTTATCACTCAATCATCCTGTCTTCTCCTTTGCCCAATTTTCAATATCCCAAGACATCATCACCGACCAACTAAGATATATGATGATCCTTCCTTCAGGTCATATTCCATGCACATTCTAGCGGGTGATAACCACGACGCGCTGCAATCCGATGAGGAAATACAGAATTCATCAAGTCGACCTTGCAATCCTGAATGTAGCGGCATAAACCATACATACAAGTGTATCGATCGTGCGTCAAATCGTTTCCTGCAGCATCAATTGCTTTGTAGCGTCTAGCATCCCGCCACGTCAGCTCAGTCAACAGCCTCGTAGTCGCCGCATCCGGTTGCCACTCGTCTCCGTTCCAGGTATTTATCATTCTAGAGAACATGTGATCCCCTTTGAGGGGACGTAATTCTTGTGTTTGTGTCCCATTCATGTTACGCAATTCCCATGCCCAGGACAATTTGGAACCTGTTCTCACACGCGTTATTTTCCCATGTGTTCCCAGCTCCAGATCCATATGTCGTAAACAGTACTGAAGATATAACCCATGCTGCTCAATGTTCTTCCGGTGTAGTCTAATCGCCACCTCTCTCAACTTTCCCAACCTCCGAAGCGTATGGGAGGCAGACGTAACAAGTCTGAAGAACTCCAGATAAGCCGGTCTTGAGCAGTCATCCTGGCAACCGAGTGTGAACTGTAGTGTACGCAAGTTCTTGAAATACGGTATACTCATACACGAGAGCGTGTATACGTGGGACCATTCGTGTATTGTAGGACCACTGTGTTGACATCCTCATTAGCTCCCATTACCACTCCACAAACCCGCCACAGACAAAGAGGAGAGGAGAACGCACACATGACAATCCGCCCGATTTGGTACCAGCACGTGCAAGGTTCTGACCTTCCCCAGCCACAGCGCCGGAAGTCCATATTGCATCAATTCATACCCATTGTCACAAGGCACATCGTTGCGCACATGATCACGGAGCGAGGTGCCTACCATACTGCGTGACGTGAGAACGTATGCATTTGTTTCGTAAAACATCTCGAGTGCTTCGTGGTAGAAAAGGGGAGAGCCGCGGAGCGCAACAATGAGAGCTGGGGTCCGGCCACTCCAAGTATTGTCCAGAGCGAGGTGGTAGATGATATCGCGGATCTCGCGAGGGATCCTGGAGAATAGTGGGGAAGGGGAGGTGTTGGTTAATTGGCGTGACATTGTTGCAGTAACGATGTTGATTAGAATCTTTTAAGAATGATGAAAGTGATAATGACAAATGTGAAGAGTTGTAGTATTGAACTTCGAGATCGAGCTGAAAAGATGATACCATGGTATGGACTTCGTCGTCCTTTCCTTGAAAAGCATAATGTAAAACAGCAGGCACTGGTAGCCACTAAATTACTATGCGAAAGAAAGTGCGATGAGTGAGACGCATCTTGAGCATATTTCCTCTCCATTTAGCATACGAATTGGTGAATATTCCAGCCGGACTGCGTATATTCAGTGAGCCAGAATTGTGAGGAGCTAAGAGAAATGGACCGAGGGACTACGAAAAATTGCAGTATATTGGATTCATGTCTAACCCAAGAAGATGCCAACAACTTAACGTGACATATCCCAGTCAACGTAAGCTACTCGTACAAAACACTCCATATCCCAAAAATCCGTCTAGTTCAATTTGGAAATCTAAACATAGGTGATGAACACATTGAATCCCAGTTCAGTGTCCTTGGTTCATGATAAGCGAGTTCTCGATGCTCCGGCGAGGGCGCCTCGATCTTCCTTCTTCAACAGCTTCACCTGGGACCTCAATCTCATCCTTGATTCTACTTGTCAAATATGCTGCAACTAAAGTAGATACTCCTCCGGCGGCCATGACTATGGGGAAACTCCTATCCCCTGGCACACCTCGAGGCTTTTGGAAAAACTTGAATATGATACTGCTTCCAAGAGTGGCAATCGTCTGTGGAGCAGCAACGCTCATGTTGTGAATACCGAGGATGATACCTGAAACTCGTTAGAAATGTTTCGTGATACATCGGAATATACTTACCAGCTTGATCTTCTTCGTCGTCTTCATTGTTAGTGGTGGAACGTTGCCTTGATCTGCGTACAGCATCACGCTTACTAACTTCGGCACTGATGATAGCAAATGGAGCCCATAATGTCATGGCCCAAGAAACGCCAACCAGGGCTATCAAAATGGTTGCCCCCACAATTGTCCGTACGAATAAGGTAGAGAACATGCACGCAGCAAAGATAAGGTGACTGATCAACCAAGCACGGCGCAGGGTGAGACCAGGGATTGCGAGATTGTCGACAAAGCGTGTGAAACGGGTAGTATAACTCTTAGATGAAAGAATAGATGCTGAAGAAGAAGGCGTATCATAGGTCGGAGTGATGAAAAATGGTAATAGGATATTGACAGATAGGGAAGTGATGGCGTACATCAAGAGCGCAAAGGTTCCCACGCGTGTTGCTCTTTCGTACAACTTGTCGAGTTCGGCTGGTGTCATGTTTGGGTTCTCCCTCAGATATGGTTGTACATAGATGTCGCCAACATAGGAGCTGGAATAAAACAACTGTGGGAAAAAGCCGATCCAGGCCATGAATTCAACTTCACAGACTTTGCGCGTTTGCGGCGGGAGACGCTTTATCGACGTGAAAACTTGTTTGAAGAAGGCCATTAGTCCTGACTTGGCCTGAGCTGAGATTGGTTCATGGCGTGGGTCGCGTTCTTTGATGGTCGCGCTGCTCAGGATGACAGTACTAGCCAAAGTCAAGCTAGCGATTAGGCATAGTATCTTAAATTGGGTATTTCCAAAGAACCACAGGTACTTTGGCAAGTCCATATAACCGGCAACATAAGCGATGATATTTCCCATGCCGATGGCACGACTAGCCATGGAATTTGCGGCCTCTAATGTAGTTTGTTAGCACCTCGAAAATCTAGCCTTAAGTCTCTTAACTTACCTTGCTGGTGACTTGGGGCGCAGTCAAGAATGAATGCTCTGATGACTGCTTGTACTGTAGCAATAGCGAAATCCAACACATATACCAGCAAGACCGCCGCGACAATGGTAGATGTCTTGACGAACTGCGACTCAGGATCCGCTCCAAACAATCCTAGGAATCCTCCAACAATCTCACGAATCCAAGACAGGATTATCAGGGAGATGATGGTAGCGACTGTACCCGCAGCCATGAAAGGTCGTCGTTTGCCCCAAGGTGACCGGCATCTATCGCTCAGGATTCCAATATATGGCTGAACCAGAGCTCCCGATAACGGCCCGGCAATCCATACCAACGCCATTAGGGATTTGCTCAGTCCCAGTGAAAGTAGGTACGGAGTTCCGTTTGACAATTCGACTCCCCATGCCACCTGCAAGCCGCCAATACCGACCGTCAAAAGTATCATATACCATATGCCTTTCGTTTCGGAATATTCGTCATGATCATCGTGCAAAACGGCTCTGTCATCGATGAGGCCTTCTCCTTCATGATCCGAATCCGATGCGGAAAGCAATGGTGATTGCTCACTCATAGGTTTGGGGTCGTCCATCATGGAGTCTCGACGAGTCTCTTCCGAATTACTCGATGTGGTTGTTTGCGTTTCTGCTGGCTCCTCTTCTCGCTCGTGGGAATTCTCGTTCTTTGCCATGTTCTTTATGTGACGGGGTTGCGCCAATCTTTAAGTGTTTGTCTGGGGTAGATCCGCATCCGCTTTACTGCATCCAAGCGTCTCTCCACTTTATTCTGCGAGTGTGGTAACAAGGTCGTGTTGGCGGTCTAGCTGACAGGAGATGGGCTCGAATCGCGCTGCTACTGCCTGCAGAAGTCGCAAACAGCAGGGTTAGGGGTGCAGTGACAGTGATGTGTGAGAGTTAACTCTTCAATGAAGACTTGAAATCCACGTAGTCATAACATCACCAGGTTAGGCAGCTGGCACGCGCTCTAATTTGCCTGCTGAGATAGTCCGGTGAATGAATCAGTGAAAAACACAACTGGCAGACAGCTCGTCTATTGAAAAGCCTAAGTGTTCGAACCCGGCCAATAACAAGGGGAAAAGGATCGGAAGTCAGGACCAGCGAGTCAGCACGTGAAGAGTAAGTAGCTGATGTACGGAATAGAAATTTGCTTTTTAGGTGGCATTTAAAAGGATGAACGAATGGATTCTGTCGGGTTGTGTTCAGCATGAGTTCGTGAAGTCACCGCAGCAGAACCCTTGAAAGTTTTATGTAAGCTGATGATACTAGCCCCCTGACGCCCGAGGTGCCGTGAGTGCCTGGTGATCTCTACTCTGTACGTGTCTAAGAAGAAGTACGCGGGCCACAGCCTCACCATATCCGTGTAGCCTTCCCTTGTCTCAGTTCTTTTTCGGCTTTCCCTGCGTGCATCAACTTCACTCTGGAGGGGCTTTTTGGTAGCCTTATGATCGCGTCAGCCTTGCGGATCTTTCTTGTCTTGTGTTTTGTGTTGTGTCTTGTGTTTGTGGGGAAGAACGGCGGATGCTGGCGGGCGCATACGCATCCTGAATTCTCTCCATGTAACCAACCGTACCTCGTACCTTGGCGCAGTATCTATAGAATACGAGAGTCCTGTTTGCTTGGAGAAACCTGCAAGGTGTTCAGGAGATGATGGATGTTGGATAAGGACGAATAATTTGTGGGAAATTTGGTATCTTTTTCTAGTAAATTGTGCGGCAGGCTTGGTGGTTTCGGCGACACCTCTAGTAGCCTTGCTTTGATGATAATCTGGCCAGACTGGCGACAAAGTTGCTCCAAAATCCAAATTATTCGCACGTACGTACAGCACTACTGTAAGAGTGCTTAGGGTCCAGAGAAACATCGACATCCGCCTGTGCAACAATCTGCAAGCACACTTAGCCGTCCTAGCCCGCCCTATCCAGAACCGGCTGCACCACTAAGTATTCGTAGCCAGAACCAGACCCTAGTATATCACCTAACAGTTTGGGAATACCGTACTCTTGCTATTTCGGATCCAGACTCCTTCCCTCCAGATCTTCATTAGAATCTCCCCACCATCGCCTCTAAGAAAGACAATACATGCGTCCTTCCTCATCTCTTGCCTGCTCGTCCTTGAGCTACATCGGAAACTACAGTCTTTCACCATAACACCAATCGGACAGCTTGCAACGATAGTCGCAACTCAATCACTTGCTCAATATGTCTGCGGCGATAGCCGGCTCGGTCTTCGAGCTTCTAAGTATGTTTGCGACGATAAGATTCATTGATTGTGCCACCTTGCTAACCTGTATAACTTCACAGAGCGACAATCAGAGGAGGAAGATCCAGATGGTATGCCGGGCTTGGTCGCACACTCATGATGTTAGAGCTAACTGGCCTCCAGCACCGGATTCGTCGCAAAAGGAAATCTTCTCATCATGGGCGCTCTTCATTCTGATTATGCTACTCATTACGGCTCTTTTCACCAGTTACATGCTACAGAACAAGAAGGTCGAAGCTGTGCACGAAACTGTTATCTCGATTTTTGCTGGTGAGCTATGATACTCCCCGCCCTCGTATGGCAGATACTGATCGACTAGGTATGACGATCGGTTTAATTCTTCGAATCAGTGCCGGTAATTCGATACAGAGTCTTGTCAGTTTCGACGATCAAATCTTCTTCAATCTGCTCCTGCCGCCAATTATTCTCGCATCAGGCTACGAGCTACATCAGGCGAACTTCTTTAGAAATATAGGGACTATTCTAACATTTGCATTTGCGGGGACATTCATATCAGCCATTGTTCTCGGACTAGTATTATGGCTATACACGAGAATTCCTCTCGATGGTGTGAATATGACTTTCGTTGACGCTATCTCTGTTGGTGCGACACTTTCGGCCACTGACCCGGTTACAATTCTCGCAATCTTCAATACATACAAAGTCGACCCGAAACTATACACGGTTATCTTCGGTGAATCCATTCTCAATGATGCCATCGCTATTGTCTTGTTCGAAACCGCGCAGCGATACAAGGAAGGTGGAAATGCAGGCACATTGGGATTCATAAGCTTGATTGAAGGTATCGGTATTTTCTTGGCTGTGTTCTTTACGAGCTTGATCATTGGTGTGATTGTTGGAATCGCAACAGCCTTGGGATTGAAGTACACATATGTCAGGAGATTCCCGAAGATTGAAAGCTGTCTGATCGTATTGATTGCTTATGCCAGCTATTTCTTCTCCAATGGCTTGCACATGTCTGGTGAGCATGCCCTATTCTTTGACGTGGTCGAGGAATACTAATTGTAGCAGGGATTGTCACTCTTTTGTTCTGTGGTATCACTCTGAAGCACTATGCTTACTACAACATGTCTCGCCGAACACAGCTCACAACCAAATACCTCTTCCAAGTCCTAGCGCAATTATCCGAGAATTTCATCTTCATCTACCTCGGATTGTCGCTTTTCACCGAGAAGAATCTACAGTTCAAGCCACTCTTTATCATAGTCACAGTCATCGGTATCTGTGTCGCGCGGTGGGCAGCTGTTTTCCCACTTTCCCGACTCATCAACTGGACCATCAGATATCGCGCAAAAAGGAGGGGCAAGGAGGTTGAAGATGAATTGCCGTATAACTACCAAGCTATGTTGTTCTGGGCTGGGCTGCGTGGAGCAGTCGGTGTTGCTCTCGCAGCTGGTATGACTGGCGATGTGTGGGCTCTCAAAGCGACCGTACTCGTAGTCGTGGTGCTGACTGTCATCATTTTCGGTGGAACTACGGCACGTATGCTGGAAATTCTTGGTATCCGCACCGGGGTGGTGGAAGAACTCGATAGCGACGATGAATTTGACATCGAGGCCGTGCCAGCAGGAAACTACTACAAGCACGCTGGAGCAGGAATTGGAAACGATCAAAGACGACGCAATGGATCCCTGCAACTTGATGGATTGTCCCGGAGTGGGCACAGTAGAGGAGCGGAGCGGGGAAGTTATGCAAGCGGAAATGCAAGCCCAAATATCCGACCATCAAGCATCAGCCGAAAGGGTTCTAGCGCAAACTCACGAGCTCTTGATCCCGAAAGCCAACAGGATCTACTGGGGCGAACGGGCAGTACAAGTGACGAGGGCTTTGACAGTGATTCATCTGATCTCCCACCACCGGTGAAACGATCACCTAAGAGAAAATCTTCGCCACCACACGATGGTACACCATATCCGACATCAGGCAGTACGAGCCGCCCCGAGCCGCCCCACATTACGGCTTCGGGTGCTATCAGCCAGCTGCTCCATGGCACAACCGAGGACCACGCAGCCTGGTTCAAGCAATTGGATGAGGGCTTCATCAAGCCAAAACTCCTCCTGGATGGAGGAAAGGGTCCTCATGGGGGTCCCAGTGGAAGTTAATGCGCGTGTTATTGTTATAGGTGGAACTATTTGTTTATTTCAAAACTGGATAGGGCATGGATAACGGCGTTTGGGGTGTATAAGAGGTGGTGCTGAAACTTCGACTTCGGCTTGGTCGTTAGGGATGTATGTCATATAGTTATAGATCTCAATGGGGTTATCCCGGGGGCATTTATTGAAGGTACTGTGAACAAGTAGTATGGTCAAAAGGTTTATTGTTGAGTTTGGTATTAGCCTTTCGCAATAGAGGGCTGTTGGTTCTTGTTATATGTGCTCTGGTGGTTATTTGTGCTCTCTGCTGCTCGTTGATTGACTAGGCTATTTCACTGAGTGCTGATAAGTCCTTCATACTGGTAGTCGGATAATTAACTGCCCTTTCCAGAGCAGAAAAACCGGCCCATTGGAGATAATACATTATTACCACTTGCTATCTCCAAACGAATATCCTAAATAATCAAAGATGTTATAATATTTTCATTATCCAAATGTCACTTTGGATTTTATTCTCGGTTTGTTATCTCTACACTGGGTGAGCTACCTAGTAGTATCCAGTCACTCTACCACCTCGCCTTTCATCAAATCCTGAAGTAATTGCACGCCTAAAATTCAATTTTGGGAAATAATTCATCAATTCATATTCATCCCATCTTATACCGAATTAAAATACTTTACAAGAAACCATCTATATAAGCTATTCTTTCCTTCTCCTTTCTCCAATCACTTGAGTAATTAACCCTCGCACACTTCAAGCCTACAGTATCAACTCAAAGTCTACTGTTTACAACTCATCCTTCTCAACCCTCGACCTCCTCCTATGCCCC
>LLKJ01002031.1:0-12074 GCA_002242865.1 Clarireedia sp. CPB17
CCCCTGATGGTATCAAAAGGCTATGCGAAAAGATATTGGTCCACAGGTAGAAGATCGCCTACGCTAGGGACAAGCCACTTCGCCTGTTGCACGTATGACATGCAGAACGCGCATCTGTCCACTCTCATTCGACAGCGCTTCCACTCAAGCTCAGGCCCGCAGCGCTAGAATTTCTCTGCGCAGCCTCCTGACTCTCCTTGAATATTTTCCAGCCCTCAGGATCCTGTTCAATGAGCTTCTGCCTGAGCATACTGGCCTCGTTGCTAAGTTCGGCGATAACTGCATCCTGGCCGTGCGACTCGATGCGATTTTTGATGTCTTCGCCCTGCAAGTCTTCGACCATGGATCGCAGCAGCTGCAGATGGGCCGGGTGGATCTCTTTCCCCGTGGTGCCGTGTTCATGATCCTCGCTCTCGGGCTTGAGAATGTTACGACGGATCTTTTGTCCGAAGCGGTGCATGCGCCCTTCTTCTTGCGACAGGGCTCGAGAGGCTAGAGATACGTCTGAATTGTGACGTGAGAGAGTGGGTCTTATTCCACCTTCGTCATCTGACGCATGGTTTTCGGTGAATACTGGCTCTGGTTCAGTATCAGACACCTGAGCTTCTGCATGAGCTGATGAATCAACGCCCTCTACGGGCTCGACATCAGGCACTGGAGGTGATAGGCGTGTTTCCGGAAATTCGTCTTCAAATCTTTTAATCATATTTTGCAAGGTGTTATCAAGGAAGAGAAGGCGGTCTAGGTCATGGTCAGCTTCCCAGAGACATATACGAGAGGTAGTCATGATTCTTACAGTAATTCTGGTTATCCTGGGCCTTGGACTCCCTGAGCAGAGCCGGTTGTAGACGGGCCCGGATTTTTCTCGCACTACCGAGCAAATTCTTCGACATATCCTTGGCCTTGCCACCTCTCACGGTAGGGGTCGGAGTGGCCGAGCGGCTGTTCGGGTTAGACAAATCGGAGAAAGTTCGATCAGCCGAAGGTCTTCTCGAGTCATTGCCCTTATTCCTCAAGCAAACACCAAGCGCTTTCACAACTCCTGTGCCACCAATGACATAGTCCTCGTCAGGTGCCGGCTCGTCGTCGTCATGGTTCTCTGCATAGCCTTCCATGTGCCCGACAATGTGCATCAAAACATCAGGCACTGCCACATCCTTCCCACCCAGGTGAGGTGCGGAAAGTGCACTAACAGCTTCACTAATCTCAGCCACCGGGCCGCGTTCCATATTCCATAAGCAATAAGCAACGACTTGTTTCGCCAAAGCTTTTACAATCTCACTTGACTCGTTTGAGGGAACTTCGATATCGATGCAGACAATGGATTTGGATACGCGAACGGCAGCCATGAGCGAGGCATACAATGCGCACGCCTCTTCCTGACTAGCTTCGTCCTTGGCGTTTGCCAGTGCAGCTAGTTGAGCATTCTCCATAAGACTCACATGCGCAAGGGTAGGGCTTTCTGGCAAGATTTCTGCAAGTGCAATAGCTTGTTCGGGGGTCATGGATACGTTGCTGAGGTGAATTCGCTTCAAACTAGGCAATCGCGGAAGGTATCTTGATGATGTCAGCCAATATCTCCTATATTACGATCAAATGCAGTTTGCGGATAGGGCTGAGAGAGGTCGCCTGAATTGGGCGTACAAGCGGCTGACATAACCGCATAAAATATACTGGCTGTATTACGAGCCCCAAATTGCGTAAGCATAACCGAAGGAGAATTTTCCTTCTGATAGGATCAACGCCTTGGCTATTAAAGTTCCAGCGCAATATCTCGTAGCTTAGTCTCTTGACAAAGTCTTTTTTGATCCTACCTTGGCACTAGTTGACGGCAGACTGCGAACTGAAAATAGCAAAGAAGCTCGTACAGGAACATAGCCACTGGGGATTACTAATCTCCGAGCATAACGCAGAATATATTTGTGTCAAGAGACAGTCCGTGTAACCAAAAAAAAAAAAAAAAGAACAGTAATCATACCTTCGTAACAGAGAAAGCGCACTTGGCGATGATTCAAACAGATCGTGATTCTGTGACAAATCAATGAATTTGAAATCCTTCAGCTTCGCCAAAGCAGGGAATATCGGCCATAAGGAATCGGGATTGAGATTGCAGTCAGCCAAACTCAGGGCGAAAATCTTGTTGTCTTCGTCGAGTGCATTTGCGATCTTTTCAAGGGAGTCTCTTAGATCGTTGCCCCCAAGATCAAGTCCCTCACAGTTGCCATGCTTAATCCATCTAGCGATATGATCCATGCCTGCAGGGGTGATTCCATTTCCTGCAAGGCCAAGTCTTTGTAGGCCAGATTTTATAATGCCGTCGACAAGACCGCCCAGCTGCTCAGTATTCAAGCCACAGTGTCCCAAGTTCAGAAGTTCAAGCCCAGAGCCAGCTAATCGTTCGCTGATAGCCTTAGATAACAAGCAGGATATCTCGATAGTTGCGACGCTGCTGTTGGTGTCGACTCGTTTCAGGTTTCCTGATGCCAGTGGTGTTACTACACTCTGAGGAAATGGCACCCGTGAGAGATCCAGCGATTTCAGCGAACGAGACAAATTGATGAATAAAGAGATATGCCGCCAGCCGTCTTTGCCAATCTTGGTATTATTCTTGAGCACCAGTCGCTCTACAATACCGCCTTGTTTAGGACCGCCGTCCTTCTTGTGGTCGCTCGTTTTCCTGCTGTGGCATGGCAGTTTAGCGGCAAGAAGACCGGCGAGAATGACACGGACACCTTCATCAGTAAGTCCGCAGTTCTCCATCACGAGTTCCTTGACAGGGACCACAGCCAAGTAATCACCCAAAGTGACAAGGTCTGGTAGCTGAAGCCAATATCCCGATAGGTCTAATTTGTCAACCAGACCAGGAATGGTAGCCGTGGTAACAGATAGGGCAAGTTGCTCGACTATCCTTTTCAATATAGGCGTCTCTCGCAGTTGACAGCATCTTCTGTATATCCGCACTGGGTCTGTAGTTGGGGAGGTATGGGTTTTGGGCGCCGCGGGGTGCGGGACGCTTGCTAGTGAGCTGTCACTCGGATCCCGCACCAATTCCACAGGGATAGTGCCATTCGCTTCAGCTAACATGCGCTTCTTCTCCTTTCTTGCCTTTCTCTCTTCTTCGCTTCGCTTCTTCTTTTCTTTCTTCTTGCTGCCATTTTCGGTAGCTGTGGTCGGCGGTTCTGGAACACTCTTCTCTGTCTCCCCTCGGAATTTATCAGGAAGCTCGCCGTTCGGCTTGCTAGCCTCCACTTCTTCTTTCTCCTCCTTTACTTGTGTAGGATGCTTCAATGCATCTCCCTCGCTCTTTTCTTTCGCTCGCTTCTTCTCTTTCTTCTTCTCATCCGCTTCATCAGATTCCGAGGAATCAATATACCTAGGCCCACTCGCTATTTCCACATCGACACAAAATGCGACTCGCCGTAATTTCGACTGATCCAGACCCGTTACAGGACATCGTTCCCGATGACGATCGACATTCAGAATCCTTCTTTCGCAAAGCCCATGTTGACCCTTGCTACTGCCCGATAGCTGGCCCCCAGATGACGAAAGTCGACGTAGCGCACTCTGGAGGAAACTTGGCCCCGTCCTCGGCGGCGCTGGCACGTACGGCGCATCGCCCTCTTCCTTCACACCATGAGGTAATACGGCGTTCTTTGGTGCACTCGGCCCTGGAGGTCTTTGCACCGGAGGTTCGACAGGTGACGTCCCGGATTGTGAAGTATTTGCACTTGTATTTGTAGAGTTTGCAGCGTGTGCCGGATGTGTCCCAGAGAACTTCGAAGATATGCTCGACAACCATGAATTCCTCCTCGATATGCTGGGTGATGGCGAGCCCTTCGGCGGCGTGAGGTTCAGTGTTGCTGTCTTTTCGGAGGAGCCACTTCGAGAGAGCCCGGGTCTGGTAGGTATAGGTTGAGGGGTTGCTACCGCATTGTTTTCATCGTGGGAGCCGTTGTGCGGGGGTGGACTGGGTTTTCTCGGTGTATTTGAGGGATTTGAAACGCCTCGAGGTCTCTTTGCATCTGCGAAGTCAATCAGTATAAGTCAAAGCGGTAGATTGTCTAGAGTATTGCATTGCAGTGTCTCCTTTCTCTCGTGAAAGGGCTGCGCTGCGATGCGGGCATTAACTGACCTTTGTTGCTTGGGCTGTGGGTCATCCAACTCACATCAACGCCGTGCACCTGTTCCATCGTATAAGAATCACTATATTGGACGTGGATGGTATCGCAGAATGTCACAGGATTGTTCTCAATTGATCTGCGAAATCGGGGTTAGAGTTTGGGCAATCTACGACCAATATCCGTTTTCGCCTTCGCTATGTAATATGCTTTTCTTTGCTGATGTGAGCAACACTATTGTCCGAGTTGATCCAAGGCCATGTTTGTGGTTGTGCCACAGCGAATGCGACTCGGAGGGATTATCTATTCAATTCAGCGGAATTGGGCTATGGAAATCAAGTCCAGTTGATAGTAGAGACCGTGATCAGACTTGTGAAATAAAGTGGTGCAGTATCGTCATGTGTCGCCGGAGTCCTAAAGTTGGCGATTTAGTGGGTTTAGTGGGTAACTTCCGGGGTCTTCTTGCGATGCTCGGTCTTGCTCAGTCCCTTAAAGGAGTCTGTGGATATCTCCCCCAGCAAGGATTATGAGCGAAAGTTGTCAGAACACAATTTTTAAGTTATGCGTACGGAGTAGAAATTTGGTGCGGCTGACGGAGCGATGTTGCTGGTGAGGGGAAGTATCGAATGCGCTATTGCGAATCTGCGATACATCAAGACAAATTCTACCGAATCCGTCGACACGTCTCTGAGTAAGCACAGGTAATTTCAAAGCAAGCCACATGACTGGCCAGCACTGTGTTGTGATGGCAGAGTTAGAATCAAGTCACAATTCTGAATCACCTGTATAAGTTCAGAAGTGCATTTGAAAAGGGGTCCACAACGGAATACATTGTGCATGTGGTGGCAATTGAGTTATTTTTTTTATTCTCATGCTAGAAGACCCATATCTGAAGTACAAAGAGTTTGAAAAGACAATCGCTTATTCCTTGAGGGCAGCAATTCTGGCCTTGACTCTCTCGCGCTTCTCGTCCTTGGTCAACTTGCGTCCCCTGTACTTCAACGACTCTTGCTTGTACTCGTCCTTGGATTTCTTCTCACCCTCAACCTTCTTGAATGGATCCTCACGGATAGCCTTGTGGGCCTCCTGGTACAACTCCTCCAATCCATCAGCCTCTATTTCGTCATCAATGTAACCCTGGAATTGAGACTTGTATCGCTCCTCATCGTCGTCAGCGAGAGTCTCCATGTACTCAGCTACGTGACCACCGAAGATGTATTTGCGGAGAGTCTCAGCATCGAGCTCCTTGGTCTCCATATCGAAACCAGGGAAACGGTTCTCGGAGTGAGGAATGAGGATACCACCATCGGAAGCACCCTTCATGGCACCGAAGATACGGGCACCAGTGGAAGTACGGTGAAGACCAACATCAAGGAAGGCCTTGAATGGTCGGCGCTCTCCATCTTCAGCGGCCTCAGTGAGTTGGTACTCTCCGTCAGCCTCTTCAACACCAGCGAAGTCCCCATCCATGCCGAGCTTCTTAAGGACACGACGAGCGATGAGGAGACCAGTGCAGTATGCGGCAGCCCAGTTGGTAAGACCGTGCTCAATACCGTAGGCCTTGAGCTCGTGGGAGTATGCGGAGGCGAAGACCTTGTCGCCAGTGATTTCGGAGGTCACAATCTGCATAACGATGTCGCGATTGGTGAAACGGACCACGAGACGGTATTTTGGCGCATTGTACTTGTTCTTGGCCTGGGTGATGAGACGCTTTCGTGCGTAGTAGTCGGTCTTTCCTGCACGACGGCGCTTGTACTTAGTCTGGTAGCGACTGAAATTCTGTTAGAATTCAATTGTATAAATGAAGGAATGGGATTGAGAGCTTACCTGTAGTACGCGGAGTTCTTAACCAGCTTGGTGAAAGGCTGTAATGATTCCCAGAGTCAGCAACCTTCAATTTCTCGAAGCATTTTGCTATTTGACTCGTGTGGAGGGTTTAAGACGGTGCTTGTCATATCTACAGAATAATCTGCAGACAATGATTTTGATTTAACTTACCATCTTGAAGATTAACCGCACAATTGCTGGAATGTCGTTGTCGTTGGAGGTTGAAGAGTCGAGGAATTAAAATTTAAAAACGTCTCGACATTTGTGGGTGAACTTTTCGCTAAAGTCTCAAGGTGCAATTCTGGGTGGGGGACGAAAATCGGTCTTACATATGAGGCATCAACAATTCCGACGTTTGCGAAGGACTCATTACTCCAACTCCCACCGCACACATATGAAACCGCATTTACCCAAGTCAAAACCTCATATTAAGTCGTCTCACCAAGTATATCCCACTCAACTATATAAACCCCAAAAATCTCTATAAAATTGAACATTCATAACTTCGTAAAGCCCGAACAAACGTGCAAGGAATTTACAGTAATGTCCAGCTCTGACCCTAACGCCTCATCAATCATCATATCTTTCTCTCTTATCCATTCACTCTCATCCTAATTACATTCCCATTCCCATGCCCATTCCTACTCCTCCCTTTGAGGAGACCCCATCCCTCCCTGAATTAAACTCTCCAATTCCCACGGACTCAACGTACTTCGTCTTCTAGTTGCTCTGCCCGGCTCCCTATCTCTACTTGCTCTAACCTTTCTCTTCCTACCAGAAAGGTAGCTGAGATCTTTCTCTGGGCTCGGAGCACTCACACCCACACCATTACTCTTAGCCGATTTATCTTCCGATTTTTTCATCGCTTCAGCATCGGAGTCATCCTTTGGCGGTTCCTTCTTGCTTGGACTACGCGGCCTAGCGGAAGCAGAAGCGGCGGTTGAGCTAGAAGCTGTGCGGGCGAGTTTTGCCGCCTTTAGCTTAGCTTTGACTCTCGCGGCATCGGCTTCTCGCTCCGAGGCTGCTAATTTCGCTGCTATGCTGGCCATTGTGAGAGGACTTTGCTGGGGTGGGATGTCTCGAGGCCGAGGAAGCCGACTTGAGGAAGTGGGAGGTTGAAGTTGAAGTTTCGGAACGGGTTTGGGCTTGGGGGTCGACTGTATTACTGGTCGTCGGCTAGCAGTCTTGGTCGTAGACGATCTTGTTGAGGATTTGACGGAGACATTAGGTGTTTGGAGTAAAGGAATATCGCCAAGTGTCAATTGAGAAGGCTGGGGCGCATCGTCTTTCATTTCCTTCTTTGCGGAAGGCGGTGGGGCGGGTTTTGGTTTGGATGAGCGCTGAGGGGAGGACTGTTCGAGTTGTAATAGATCCCATGTATTCTCTTCAACGATGGTGGTGAAGCCCTTGGGACTTAGGCGTCCGGGGCTGCCACGATTGCCTTGTGTTTCGCGTAGAGGTGACAGCTGTGGTGGTGTTCCAGGCATGGATGATAGCGTATCGAATGTAGCATTGGCTGATAGCTGTTGCTCATCGGAAACCTCGTCAAGCTCCTCTTGCTCATCGTCTTCAGCCTCCTCTTCCAGCTCATCCACTGGCTCTTCTTCAAACATGCTAGAATCGGAATCACTTATAGCTTCCTCATCTTCAGGCTCTTGCTCTGCAATGCCACTATCATTCATAGCATCAATATCAGCTTGAGTATCGCCTTCGTCCTCATCCTCTTCTTGCAGAGTCGATAATTGAAGAATCTCGTAATTCGGCTCTTCTTTTGGTTTGACAGGACTCAGATTCATGCCCATCCTTAGCTCCTCGAGATTAACGGTTTGGCCACTTCTGGTCATTCGCTTGCGCCAACCATCCATCAGCTGAACCGCTTCCTTCCATCTAGACTCCATCTTTTCCCATCCTTCTCTCAATCTTATAATCTCCTCTTCTCTTACTTCAACCTCTTCCAACGAGACGAATGATGGATTGGTGAGAATTGTCCTAAGATGCTCAATCACAAACTCCATCTCAGAAGCAAGATGCTCGTAAGAACTCTCCATCTGCACTACCAATCCAGCTCCTTTCTCCTCCTCTTTCTCACATCCCGACATCGTTCGCAATGTCTCAATGGTTCTCCTTACCAAACCACCCAAAGCCTCATTCTCTTCACTCAATCCTCTCGCCAATTCCGTCAAGAACTCATTGGTCTCCATCCTCAGATCATATCCCGTTTCATCCGTGCTCATCCCCGCCCCTGCACCATTATCGCCTCCAACACCAGGAACCACGTTGATAGTAGCAACACCCACAGCTTTTCCACTACCCCTCGGTCTCCCACCTTCCCCAACATGCTTCTTCATCCCTTCAATTACCCTCTCCTTCTTCCGGACCTCATTTGCACACTGTGCCCTTGTCTGGCCCACCAAGATCCGCATTCTTCCCATCTCTTCTTTCAGCGTTCTCGCCGCCTGCTCCGCGCTTCTTAATTGATTCTTGAGCCCCCGCTCCGTTGCGTCCGCAATACCCAATTTCCGTTGCGCCTCCGTGTATTTCGTGGTTAATCTCTCCATCTCCGTAGTTGAACGTAAAGCATCGGCGCGTAACGCGCGAATCGTCTGAGAAAGATTCTCGCGCTGCTGGGAATCGCGCTATTTACCTCGAATTAGTCTTTGCGTGTACTTTAAGAGTTCGCAATTCTTCGTTGCGCGGGTGATAGTTATAGCATACATCTTTCCTCAAAATCAGGTCATTAATCACACTCATTACCCTTCCCATTGTCACCTCTAACCCCTCTTCCGTTTTATGCGGGCGCACAAAATCAATTGTTTGTCCATTGCGCAATAATCCTCGGGAAAGCAACTGATTGTTGATATATAGCGACGCGGTGCGGAGGTTATCTGCGTCCATTTTTACCGGCTCAAAATATTGGATTGTTTTTTGAACATGCAGAGAGAGTCGCGGGTCTATTCATGTGAGATCAATGGTTGATTTCCTCGTTTACCGATGGTTTCTGTTCGCATGAAGAAATCTCGTAGTTCTTCTGTGTTGTCATGTAAACAAAAGCTTTGATTGCACAGATTATCCGAGCAGGGGCACGTGCAGGGGTCTCCTTATGCTGTGAATGGGTTGTACCAGTCCAGCAAATATCAAAAAAGTCTAACGAAGTGAATTTATCTGGTATTTTACATTTTCTTGTATTTCGAATGCATCGACGACCCCTCAACAAGTGCTCTAGTGCCAGCGTCCCGCGATAGTGGCAAGAATTATCATGCTGGACCCTTCCCCTTAACTCACCCCCACTATGCATATTCCTCACCAGCAACAACCGAGATACCAGCTCCACTCAGGGTTCTAGAGTTTGATACAGCAAGACATATCATGCAAGTTCGCTGCGATTGTTGCCTTAAGTCAGGCATTGTGGTAAAAGGTCTGAAATCCCCAAGGCTCGAGCGTACAGCAAGTAGACACTGGGCAACGAGAGTGAGACTCGAGCAGGACTTCAAGCGGCTGCTGAAGAACACAGGTTCTACCTTTGTTGATGGTGCATAAGCTCTCAAGTAAACAGTGGATAGAACAGGAATCAAATGCATATATGTTCATTTTTTGACAAGGATCGCCCCCAGACGATACTGACTATGATGGGTATAGATGCCAAACTAAGTAAACATTATGGAAAGCTTCGTAATTGCAAGAGAACTCCATCCAGACTGTGCTCCGCCCATAAGATGCAAAACTATAAAACACAAAATACCACAGGCCAACATGATTCCACTTACCCCACTCCCATTCCAGCTTTACGCTAACACGGTCGCCGCTTGTGGTGGGTTTTCGCGAGACTTTCTTCCGCTGCCAATACTCTCACCGTCCTCACTCACGCCGCCTAGTTTCATGCTTGTCGCCGCACTTGTAGCTCCAGTGTTAATACCAGTGCCTTTTCTCTCACTAAGCGCTTTCGACCAGCGCTTCTTGTCCTTTCCGCCCTCGCCAATATCATCAAAGCCCAAGATCTCTCGTATCTCTGGAATCTCTGCGTGATCCCTCGTATTCTTCATTCTGTGACACCATGTGATTTTCTTCTCCTCATATCCCTGTTGCTCGCCCAGCTCCGAGCCATTCCCCAGGATTCCACCATCTGCTTGCATCTTTCTTTCATGTTCAGGCAGTGCAACTGCGGGAGAGGAGATCGGCGTAGCGATTTGGACAGGCTCGAATAAGAACTCTCCACCCACTTGTTGATAGTCGCCCCCTTGAAGCAGTTTTCCGCCTTTGATTTGTTTGAGACTCTGTACCACGCTCTGCGCCATACCCAGCATAGTTCCCCGGCGTTGATATTCTGGTCGAGATCCCATGCTCAGGGTGCGCATCATTTTTAGCTCATCGTAGAGCTTCTTTGTGGGATCTGCGTATATCGGGAAAGGACAGCTCGTGGCTTCTTGATACATGGGTATAAGAGAGGGACTGCCGCAGCCAACGATTGCGATGAAGGTAGGAACATGAAGTGTCAGGAGCGAATCCTCGGTGATGGATGCAGTGAGGGTTCGAATATATTCTTGGCAGTTCTAGTAAATGCAAGAGTTAGTTCTGACTTTATGCAGCGGTTTTGGGGCTGAGAAAGCGTACACCACAGAAGAAGTGACGGATGAAGATAATCAAGACTCGTCTTGCCACGTTTGGACCCGAGTATAGGGTCTTGAAAGGTCTTGTCTTTCCATCCTTATCCAACACAAGCATACTTTCGACTTTCCTCAACACCTCTTGTGTAGGGATCTCATTGTTCGTGTTGACATCGCCAGCAAACTCTACAGTGTTATCGACTGAATGATGTTCGGTATCGATTGATGTCTTCGGCGATGTCCTGCCTGGCGAATCCATCATTTTGCTGTTTTTTGTATTTTCGGTTGCGTAGTCGAGCATATTATTGTTTGTAGGGGAATAGATCGTCGGGGCTTTTGCTGAGGGTGAGTCGGATAATATAACCATTGTATTCGCCGCTTGTGCCTCTTCCTATCCTTTCTGCCCAAGCCTCTAAACTTGACTTGTATCGCGAACTTTTATTTTGTCAAAATCGAATGAATGTCGAAAGATGCCTACAGGAAGGCTCGACTAAATATAAAGCTATTCTATTTGGTCAAGTCATTTTCCTACGTGTCTGAGGTTTGTGCCAGTCTCACTGTGGTTTCAAGGAGTCAAGGAGCTGCTGCTGCAGAGTCCAGACGAAGTTTGCTCCAGCCCATTTTGGGGCGTTCATCATCACCAAATTTGATTGGAGAGGCTGGAACAGAGACTCGACGTAACTGTACCTACTGCGTAGTCTTTGGCGCCGCTTAGAGAGCTGGAGGGCCCCAAAACCTGGAAACTTGGAGGCTTTTCCAGGTGTGCTCTGATCTGCTTCTGGCGTTGGTTGTGGTGGTGGAGCACAAGGAGTCCAGACTCCAATGTCAGCTTAGCGGACGGCGGAAAGCATGCTCGGTTGGACCCGATGCAGGCGCCATCTTGGCGGTATCCTAATCCGCCTCCACGCCTCCAACAATCCTTTTTCACTTCAGCCAACAAGCACTCACTCACCCAACCATTTATTATTATGTTGCCGATAAGCCGTTAATACGAGCAACAGTTCGAGCATAGCTCATCCATGTCACTACACCATTACTTCCCCGTAAATAACGCCTGGGTCAATGGATAGTTTCTTCAAGCGGCTCCGGATAACTCCTCCCAGATCATCTGATAACGAAGACTTGCGATCCGGATTGAAGCTAGAGATTGAATTGAGGGTCTATATTTATATTGTAAGAAGACAACTTACCGCACATATCACAAGCAACAATTCTCAAACTTAAACATGCTCATATCCAGGCGCCCGCTGCTCGCAAAACTAGGAATGTAGTCTTCATTTTATCTCCCTTGAAGGAGAAAGAAAGGGCGTTCAAAAAGCTAATGAGAATCGGGACTCGTAGACTTTTCCACCGAAGCTGCTGGATGTATGTCGTGTTATAAGTCTATATGGGTATAGGGCGGCTCTTACACAGTACAAGAACCATACACGAGTTCCCTCATTTTCAAAAGTATTACACATCATTACCACGATAGAAGTAAAAAAAGAATACCAAGAATCAAAAATCGTATTCATCATATGTATATGTG
>LLKJ01000193.1:0-10503 GCA_002242865.1 Clarireedia sp. CPB17
TGGAAAGGGGGCGCGAGGGTGGAGAGGGGGGAGACAGCGGACGGGGTTATGGTTTTGCATAATTATGGGCATTCTGGAGGTGGATATCAATGTAGTGTTGGGTGCGCGGAGGAGATTGTTGATATGATTGGGATATAAGTCTAGGGAGTGTTAGACGAACAGTATGTTGTAAGATGAATTCAAGAACTTGCTGGGAAGAGAAAGTCTCCTTGGAGTTACATCCAACTTAGAACGCGACGAGAAATGGCAAACACAGTAGATTTTCGCAGAAGTATAATCCACCCTTATCATCTACATGCCCATTGATTCTTTAACAGAATTTCAATATCAAGCACCTACACACATCTCACTCCCTACTCCTACCCAAATACTCCCCCTTTCTGAGAATAAACTCCCACTCTAGCGCTATCGCTTACCACCGCGCGAATCACGAAGTTTTTCCTTCTTCATATATTCTCTCTCCTTCTTTATTTCTTGCTCAGCCTCTGCATTAAACGCCTGTGTGGTATTTGGATGTCTCGCAATATAATGCTTTTCCAGCGTATCTTCGTCATTCCTGCATTTGCTGAGGGCACAGTCTTCAAAAAAACATCCTCTGAGCTTCGGCTTGTTCTTCGGTTTGTCGCTCCCGTCCTCTGCCGTCGATGCCTCGGAGGATTTTTTGGTTTTAGGGCGGATTGTTGTTTGTTTCTTATGGGTCTTGTTTTGTGCTTGTAATTTAGATGGGAGGAAACCGGAAGAACTCATATTTGGGATTGATGAAGAGTCTGGTGGATTGTGATGGGTTCTGGTTAGATGGGTTGCTGGTAGAGTGGGAATTGTTGGGAGATTGAAAAATTAGTGGATGACTCTATATCATTTATACAACTCAAATGAAATCAGACGAGCTTTACGGGGTCGCCAACATGTCCCCTCGGAACTTCGTGTCGTCTAAATGGACATCATGGCTAGACCAGCCACACCGAGGCCGTCTCGTGTATCGATACAGGAGAAAATAATGCATATATATACTTAAGATTAGGGGGAGGGGCATGGGCTAAATAGATAAACAAAACCATCGTTGTTATATCTTTACTGCATGTGCGCATGTGGATGAATTCCATGGTCTTCAGGTTTACTGCGATCTTCTAATCAACGATGGGCTTCGTCTCTCATATTCGATGGATGGTGTGAGTCGATAACACCCAGTCGAGTAAAAGAAAGAGTCAAATTTCCCCAACAACCTACAAGTAACGTCCATCTTTCAACCTGAAATCCTCTTTGTCCTCCGTAGAACAAAACACTTAGGACATAACAGTCAAATTTCATAGATGGAAGAATTGACGAAAGACGATATTAGTTATTGCAGCGCGTAACCAAACAATCTAAATGCAACCATGACCAAACGATCAAATGCAACCATAAAAACGCCATTCTAAACGCATTTACCGAGAGCTCCCAAACTCACGGTCCCTATTCCCAAAGATAGATAGCTTTCCATGATTTATTCTAGTGAAACATGTTAACTCGAGGCTGTCCATGCTCGCTGCCCTTGGCAATGCGAACTAGCAAGCAATCAACGTTGAGCGGCAATTTGAGCCTTTAGAGTCTGACTCCGATACGTTCTTGATATTCAGTTATCTTTGTCTCAAGTCTCGCTATCTTATCGTAAGCATGCAATAGCTCACCGCGAAGTTCGTGATATTCAGCCATCTGTGTCTCAAGTCTCGCTATCTTTTCGTGAGCATTCGATAGATCATCGCGAAGTTCCTGTTCGGTTGGAGGCTTTCCCAGTTTACGTTTGGGACGGTTCTCCTCCTCGGCCCTTTTAACGTCTTTCCCCTGGCCCTTCTTAGATCCTGTATTTACAGCATTTGCCTTTGTTTCATTGTTTGACGTTGATTGGCGTGTTTCCAGCTTTCGGGGTTTGGTGCCATTTCCTTGAGGTTTATGAGCGGTACCTTGGGGTAGTTTGTTAGGAGCATTTCCGCGAGAGCTCCCGCGAGGACTTGGCTGACGCTGTTGCTTATCTGACATGGCTTAGAGTCGAGTGTGAATCGGAGATCAAACTAGTGATGGGGTGAAGCGATGGATGAGTCTTAGTAGTTGTGGTATCTGCGACGGATTGGGGCAATGAGATCAAGATGTCCGTGAATTGGGATAAGTATATGTTGAGGTGATTGATGTGTAGCGAAGATGTAATTGTTGAGGTACTAGATATCTATGTAGGCAGTAGGTAGAAGTATATATAATTGTCCATACCTGACCATGAAGGCCCTTCAGGCAGCCGCGTGCTCGGTTGGATACGTCCAAAATTATTGCGAGTTGAATTGAGCTCGAAGAAAGCCGTTGGTTGCATACATCGCCGAAAGCAGAAAGTGTTTATACTCTCCATCTGTGATCTTAGAGGAAAGAAATAACGTTCAATTGTGAAGCCAAAACTCCACTCACTTCTAGCACAGCGGGACAATTCTATGGATGATTGCTCAGTCGCTCTCAATTATGTCCATGGACGAGTTCGGCCTTTCCACTGTGAACGGTAGAGACCTACAGCACTAGGCAGCACAACATTTCATGTGAAAGAGACCGCTCCACTTGTTTCGAGGAATGCTTTAGATTGTAGCCTGCACATGAATCTAGCCTATAGGTCACCGTGATGGCCATGAAGACCCCGTGAGCGGCCCTCTAGCACGTCAATGTTGCCAGGCATAGCAAATTGGAGGTTCTTATGGTAATATACAATCGACTTGATTATTTCCTCACATCTATCATGCTGTTACACTTGAAACAGTGACCATTGAGAGGCCATTCATGTGCATTTTTCTGCCTAGCAGGGCGACTGAAGCTGCACTCTTCGAGGAAAGGCATCATTGTGGGTAGCTCTAAGCGAATATTCATTCTTACTAAGACCAAGGAGAAAGTCAACCATTTTGAGCCTATTTCCGACACGGCAACAGGTCAGGTAAGAAGTATCGTCTATGCACAACTTGGAGGAATGGATATCGGCTTGTCCTTAAACCACTTGGTCGGCATAATGTGACGTAGAGCAATCAACCGTAAGCATCCATACTGCAGCTTCGCTCCTAGTAAAATAGGTAGGACCATGCCACTACTGCGCTGGATGATACCCAATTAAGACCATTTCAGCTTGAGTCAGTCGTAGAACCAAGGCCATGAAACTCGACTGAATCTCGCCTTATGCATCAACGACGTGCAATAATCCATAATGGCACTGGCGACATGTCGAATCTGGTATGTGTGCATCCATCGAATTCCTCGTAGACGATTACAACCCCTCAAGTTATTTTGACTAGTTTCACAATCTCTGTTGCACATTTCGTAGACCATTTGAGGCAATAGCTGATTTTGATTTTCTTCATTCAGTCTCATCGGATATCGACGTCGATGTTTTCCTTTGTACACCGTATGTGAGACCTATCCCATGCCGCAGCAAAAGTACCCATGAAACAACATCAATCCCAAGCCATTTAAACCTCAGCAATTTCCCTCAAACGTCTCAGCGTCGATCTCATGGCAGCGGCAGCTGGAGTTCTATTTTCACCTTGTCAGTATCCGAATCGACACCCTGATGTTGAGAAAGAAGTTTCCAAAACATACGTGACGGTGTAAGCTCCTCCGGCAACGGTCTTCTTGCATGATTTGCAATCCCAGATACCAACGGAATGTCTCTTGACAGTGGTCTTTCCGCAGAAAGTGCAGACGTATCGTGCGTGTTGGGTGATTTCCATCTTCTTGACCTGCTTTCTGAGAGAGGCACCGTATCTGTGGAAAGAGATTCATTAGCTATCCAGTTGCTTCTCTCGCCCATGTTTGTCGCCACTTCGAATGTGGCATTTTCGAGGATGAAAATATCCAACACCAAGTTGTGATAACCAGCGACTTGTTGGAACAGCCGCTCGTATGCCGCTCCGCATCGATCAATTGTACAAAGCTGGAATTATCGCATACCTGGTACCGTATTTACCGGTGACTCCGACCTTCTTGGTTCTCTTCGTCATCTTGGCGGTGTTGTGCTGTAAGTTGACGGTGGTGAGGAAATTGAAGATTTTGTCGCAATATCACTGATTGAATTATTTTGGGTAAATTGGTGGTGTGGGCTCGGCTAGACTCTAGCCCCATCACGTGTGATTTGTGTCGGCTTGATTTTTGATACCTTTATGTCTGAGGCATCAACGGGAGACACGGACTTTCAGGCACCGACGACAGGCCAAGATTTTATCCTCTGATAACATGAGAAATCTTCAACGATGACCTGATGATGGCTCTTTGGGTACAGCGTTGTAGGCTTTTGGATTCTACTACTGTGGAACAACTGCATGCTCGCAGATACACGTCTGCAAGAGAAAGGTCTTGGGTCACTCTTGATTCCTTGCTCAATCACCATCAGAAATGACATGACTGTGTTGAAGGATGAGCCTGCTGTCAATCACAATGTACGATCAAGATTAATCATAGGAGTCGAACGGCATCGATACATGTAGGTGGCAGTGCGGGTGTCCCTAAGATGGGCAATTCTCCAGCAGTCTGACATCTCCCGGCGACGACGACATTATGGCTCGCCTCAAACGCGCGAGGGGTCCTCGAGATTGTCAGCATTTATCATTGACCCCAAAAATCCAGTGCTTTTCAGACAGCAAGGTCCCGTTCGCTGATCATACATTAACTGCCGCTGAGTATCTTCTAACTGGATGGAATGCCTTGGTCACCACAATAAAAGCTCTCTGCCTGGTGTTGGAAAGTTCCCCTGGTGGTTGCATATATCGAATCACGTATTGACTCTGCGTTCTCCTGAACTATGCAGTGTCTGCCGAACCAATTCAGATTATCAAGGTGACTGCTGCTAGATTCTGCACTCTCGACACAAAAGCGGATAATCAGCAGGGTAGGTTAAGTTGCATGATGTCTGTATCGCGCATACATTATAGTAGAAGGGGGTAAAATTCGCAGCGAATACTTTTCCTGTACTTCAGATGAGATGCAAGTCGATGGTGTTTGAAAAATGACCTTACATATGCAGTATGAAGGAGACACTATGTTAAGTTCGTGAGGAAGACAGACATATAATCTCACGTTGAACGAGCATCTCGTAGAGTATATATGAATCCGAAGAAGCAGCTACGTGCTATGCAGTCTCGGCAGTGCGCTGTCTTGATACGGCGGCCCATCTGACTTAATATGCATGACCTAAGGTAATCAAAAGAGTCAAGAAATCATGTTCCAATCCATCAGATATCATATTCCCTTTCCACACCCATACTCTTTCTCCTTTGATAAGTGGCGTCTACATATAAGCTAATAACTTCAAAATCATGTCCACATCCAACCGCCAATACGAATTGGTAATCTTCGGCGCCACAGGTTACACAGGGAAATTGACAGCGGAACATGTCGCAACGCATTTACCAACAGATTTGCGCTGGGCATTAGCAGGCCGTTCAGCCAGTAAGCTGGAAGCTGTTGCGGCTGAATGCAAGGAATTAAATCCGAATCGAATCCAACCAGGTAAATTACTCGTCATAAGCACCTAAATTGGATGTTGGGAAAATATCCACGTATCACGTGAAGTTTTTGATACGAAAGGGAATCTCGAGTTCAAGGTCTGAGATTTTGAAAGAACTATGGCTAAAATGCAATTATAGATATCGAGATTTGCAATCTGGACGACGCCGAACTCAGTGCCTTGGCCAAGAAAACCAAACTCATTCTCGCAACCGTCGGTCCATATGCACTACATGGCGAACGGTGCTTCAAAGCTTGTGCCGAAAATGGAACTCATTATATAGACGTCACAGGAGAAGTACCATGGGTCGCCGATATGATCAGGAAATATGAGAGCACCGCGAAAGAAAACGGTTGTATAATGATTCCTCAATGTGGAATTGAATCTGCGCCACCGGATTTGGTAACCCGGATTCTTGTTGACACAATTCGTGAGAAGTACTCCGCGCCTACCGGGGAGGTTGTTGTATCATTGCATGAGTTATCGTGGGCTAATACTTATGCTATCAACTGCTGGATAATGCCCTGACTGTGAATAGATCGAAACCTTCCGGGGGCACGTTAGCGACAGTACTCACCCTCCTAGATGTTTACAGTCTCAAGGAAGTCGGTGCATCAATGGAACCATATGCGCTCTCTCCAGTTCCTGCACCCAAAGTCCGGGACTCTACATCATTCTTCTCTTCGCTTCTTACGAGACTACTCGGTATCAAAGTAGTACCAGATCTCGGAATCCTTACTACTTCCATCGCAGGCAGAACAGATATGGCAATCATCCAACGAAGCTGGGGAATGCTCGGAGGTGCCGACTTTTACGGCCCCAACTTCCATGTCAGCGAGTATATGAAAGCCCGGAATTATTTCACGGCCATTGCCTTTCACTTTGGGCTGCTTATTGGAGCAACGGTCCTATATATTCCACTATTCAGAAGAGTCATGAGCAAATACGTTTACCAACCTGGTGAAGGAGCAACAAAGGAGCAATATAAGGGTGATCGAGTTGAATGGAGAGCCATTGCGAAACCTGATCTTGGGAGACCAAAGACACCGAGAGTATTTTGTCGTGCTCACTTTGAGGGGTCGGCGTATGCATGTGAGTATAAATTATGTCAAATATTGATGTTCAGTGAAGCTCATCTAAAATAGTAACTGGCATACTACTTGCCCAAGGTGCAATGACTATACTGCGCGATAACCACGAGCTTTCTGGTGGTGTTTATACCCCAGCCAGCCTGGGGCAGAAGTTCGTCGATCGTTTAGAAGAGGGTGGCATGAGATTCGAAAAGAAGTTTTATGAGGAGTAAAGGATAACTCTGCTACATGCAAGCTTTTCGGGTGTCTATTAGCAGCTGTAGGACAGGATGACTTCGTTTCGCAACCATGTGCGAGACCTAACTTTACTAGATGGGCAAGGAGGAAACACAAGGAAATGTAGTTCGGGACAACAAATGAACGCAGGGGCCGTGCAGAAGCATATCTGTGCATATCGGATACATGTAACAGCCTTAACATGATTTTTACCAGAGCATTCAGATAAAACATTCTCAAAATCAAAATTCTAAATGTGGACCTCGTTCTCGCCTGTCTGACACGTCTAGGCTGGTGTTAGGGCTGTTAGTGGCTAAAGGTTACCCGAGCTCTCCAGTCCCTATCGCATACCGCCCGCAACCTCCTTTTGTCTTACTTCCTTATCAAGAGTCCCAGATTCAAAACAATGTTTTCAACCTCCAAGGTATTTAAACCAATACCAACATACCATTCTGCTTGCGTGGCCTCAAAAGTATCCATCGAGACCATCGAGATTCAAACTATTGACGGCGCGATTCTTATCAAGCTTTTTCAAGCGCCTCTCTTCGTAGGTCAGAAAAGTTTATGTCCCTCGCTTGACCAATTGTAGGGGCTTGTTGGGCAGCCACATCAAAAGGGCGGCGACATGGGGGTATAACACATAGTATATATTTTTCCCACAAGTCTTCTGCTCTGCTCTCTCTGCTCTCTGCTTTCTTGTCTTATCCGTCACCGTCTCTCATTTCTTTGATTTTTGCTGCTGATTTCCTGCTGCTCTGAACCATTTTATACTTCCTCGAAGAAATGGTGAAAGCTGTTGCTGCTGCACTCGTTTTGATCTTCGTTGTTATTCTCAGTCCTGCTATCTTTATTCTATGGAAGAAACATCGAACTCTAGCCTCTAATTGTACAGTTATCGTTGGAGGTGGTGCACTTGGTCTCTGCACGGCTTATTTCCTCGCGAAAGAAGACAATCGGAAAGTTATTGTTGTGGATGCCTTGGACGAACCATTTTCTGCTGCGTCGTCATTCAACTCGGGATGTCTTGCATTCAGCGAACGCGAAGAAGCACTCGTGCAGCTGGGTGAATATTCACTTAAGCTGTGGAACGAATTTGGAAATGATCCAGAGTTTCGAAGGATCACGGGATATAGGGCTCGTGCTCTTCTTGATGTTGTTCCTGGTGGAAGCGGAAAAGGTCAGGATCTTCTACCAAACTGGGTCGATGTTGGTTCGGAGGTCGATATCAGAACGCATCCAGTCTATGGTGATAGTGCATTGATGTACGAACTATACTACACTTCTTCATGCCAATGATCTCTTGCTAACTTTATGATAGAAATCCCTCGGCATTTGGACAATGGCTGGTTAGTCAATGCGAAGATCTTGGTGTTGAGATAATCAAGCGGACGTCAATTGAGTCAGCCGAGTTCTCGTCTCAGGGTACCCTCAAATCAGTACACTGCCGCATGAAGAATCGGCATCGTTTTCGAATTAAATGCCAAAATCTTGTCATCGCCGCTGGCGCATGGACTCCTTCAGTCGTGAAGAAACTATTCCCAAATGCATCTATCGATTTGAAACCCATTGGGGGTGCAAGCGATTGGATCTTACTTCGCAATCCGTACCCCATGCGTTTGACGTCGATCGCTGGCATATTCTTTGATAGAATCATGGATAGCAGTTTGCCGATTATTGGGAGAAACGATAGCACGATATGGGTGAGCGGGTCAACCGACAAAAGTGCCGTACTACCTCCATTCAATGAAGCTGTGAAACCAAACGGGAAAGTCGTAGCGGACATGCTCGCCCATGCCAAATTGTTCGTCAATGGTGAAGTGGAAGTCCTGAATGTTGGACGGGTATTTAAACCGGTAAATAAATCTGGATTGCCTGTCATGGCGAGAATTCCCAATGTCATGCTTTCCAAGGATGCCATCTATCAGGATCCAGAGACACAAGGCGCCGATGGTGTGTTTGTTTGTTGGGGCCATGGCAGTAATGGCATCACTTTCAGTATGGGTAGTGGAAGGTTGATGAGCCAAATCATTAAAGGTGTGGAAGCAGATATAGATGTTTCCAAGTTTGGCGTTTTGCAGTAGTAAAATGGTTTTGCTGGTCCAGGCAGCAGTATGAGAGAGTAGTCTTATGAAAATAATGTTTTAATGTATGATATTGCTTCAACGGTATCCATACTAAATAGGAATGCCAGAGAAACATGGTGCATTCTTTCTCGCACCTGCTCACACACTCAAACGAAATCTCGCGTGATGACTTGATAGCTTCTTGTCTATGTACTCAATCTTTGCTTTGTAGACTTGGCTATGGTTGACCGAGGGCTGCTGCGGTAGATGCGGTGATGAAGTCCGCGACTAGTGCGATGAAGGCTTCAGTGACTTCCATCATGAAGACTAAACTTGCTAAGGCCGAAGGGAAGTTATGAATTGACTCCTCGCAAGGAAAGGAGTATCGCTTGCATGTCTGCGAGCAGAAATGAATCTCTTTCATCTAGAACTGCACCATCTAACTCCAACCTGACATAAAATATCATTGCGGTATCAACATGTGTCTTTCTGGATTTGGTATCGGATTGAAGTATCACCAAGCATGAGGCATGGTGTCGGAATCTCACGGAAGTGGTGCTCTCTCACCCTCACTGGGTAAAAAACCAGCCCCCTGTTGGGAGCGTAATGAAGTTTACCATTTTCGATATCCACATATCCTATCATCACAAACTCTACAACGAAGATGACGGATCAACAGCTCTACTACAGCCTCCATACTAGAATATTGATAAAGCCCAACGTCCCAAACCCCAAAGTCATTGGAAGAGAAAATACGATGAACAGTAATGCTCCACGCGATGCACTAGCATCTAACCAAACTAGCACCAGAGAATTCAATGATCAACTTGCGGGCGAACAACTCCACTTCAGTGCCTCACTCGAGGATTGCACTTGCTACAACTTTGCTCAAGACTCTGTCGCTTTGAGTCTCTTCGAACACTTATCGACAACGAGGTAAAACCAAAGCAACTCACCATCACGAACAAAATCCACTCCTCCTCCTCGCACTCACCCTATCCAAGACCGCCCAACCCCAGAGAGCTCAACCAACTCTCGCGGTCCAACGCGTCCCACACACAACACCCAACCGACCTGCACCATGCACGCAGCCCGCAGGCAGCACATGCCATATGCATATAAAATTACACACTTCATTCTCATCTCCGTCCGCTTTTCCACCACACAGATCAAATGCACACACTTCTCAATCCATGCATTGCTAATTCACTCCCCCTATTACAATCCACCACCCCGTACCAGTAGCCCAGTCTGCCTTGTCAGTATTTCGTAAATCAATCACGCACATCCCCCCAAATTTCCCGCACCACCTCCGAGAGCGAATCCTTCACCCCACTGCTAGTTAGCTAGGCATACTCTCATTTCTCCCCTCACTAGCCTAGGCAACCCCAGAAGCCCCCTACCCTGCCCTACCTTTCTCCCCTCCCAGAAAATAATTTCACCGATCCGCTCCGATGCGCGCTTATATTCGTAATATCTAATTTCCGAAATGCATACCCCGGTGAAGAATCCGGGGTTGTGTTGTGCGGGAATAAAAAAATATGTGTGTAACGTTACCCAAGTTCATCTCCACATTTTCCGACCAATAGGGGGGAGGAACACTGCATGCATGTCCCTGAAAAGTTAGGAGAGC
>LLKJ01002038.1:0-18073 GCA_002242865.1 Clarireedia sp. CPB17
ACCCCAGTCCCAGCGCAGCGCCGCCATTTCGTAGCAAGCCATTGCCAGCATTCAAGGAATTTGTAAGTGAAGATGACGTGACACCGCTCGCTGCACGTACAGCAAGATTTGTGGCATCGTCGACAAGCTGGCGGATCTTAAGGATATCGAAGAAGACGGCGGGGTCAATTGGTCTCGGTCGCGGAAGGATATAATTGTTATTTGCGAGACTTTCTAGCACTTCGGGAGGCAATTGAAGCCATGGGCCATGGAAAGAAGAAATATAGCGCCAATGTCTGCAAGGAGAAGAGAAAATGTCAGTCAGGGCGGCGTTTGCAGCAGCGCAATTCGGGGCAGCGACAAAATAAACAATCCGCAGATTCTCTTTCTCGTTTATTCTGTCATCGCATCCGAAAAGCTAGCCTCGCCCTCTGCGCATACCGCAGAACGAATTCGGGCGACGAGATGTGGTGGACATACTTGTTGCGACATATAATCAATGCAGATAGCTGAGTAGACTTTGTCTCCTTCAATTTCGGGGCTGACGTAGTTGAGAGTGTAGATGGCATCGGGCTCGGAACTGGAGGAATTTTAGTCTCTGAAGAATCGCCGTTACTTTGGCTGTTGTTTTTCTTTTTTGCCATGAGTAAAATATATTTCCATGAGGATTTTAGAGGAATCAATGCATAGGAATGTTCAATGACTCCCGAAACAAAATTTCGTTGATAGCACAAGTAAATATCAACCGAGATTTTCACACGCTACAAGAATATGGTTTGTTCTAATTCTGAATGCATTTCTATGAAGTCAAGAGTTAAGTGATTCACTACAAAGATGCATCGCAGTGCCAAAATTGTTTTTCATCAATCGAGACAAGTAATTAAGACTATATAAAGTATAGACTAGAACGACAACCCTCTATCGTCGCTACTGAACCTCTGAGGCCAACTCGCGCTAGGGATATACCAGAAGATCCAGTGTGAACGAGAACAAACGCCGAGATCCGCCACGCACGCTATGATTCTACCCCGCTCAATGCATAAATATATTGGAATTAAAGACGATAATATGTTCATGACCAACTAGCATGAATTCGGCACGAAGTTCTAAGTACTTAGAGCAAGACAAGCATCCACCGCCAGACCAACCCTAAAGCCAATAGTCAGTATAAACGAACACAGAACATGTTTATGTTTTAGAGATCATGTGTTCTTACCTTCCTTCCTTCTGCGTGACAACATCGCTAATGATGTCCCTGTCTAAATCCGGAAACATTCCGGCAAGGGTTTCCACAACATTGGCATGCTCTGCACGTTGAAGTCGATGCGCCTCCGCGGCTTCTGCGCTTGCTTGCCGGGCAGCTGCATCTTCGGCAGTGACTCTACTCCTTGCGTTGGGTTCTCGAGAGCTGGGATGTCGCTGTTGGGGTGGAGGTCCGTCCATGCTCAGGCGAGGGGGTGGTGTCATTCGAGGGGTATTACCAGGATTAGGTGTACGAGCTGGACCATTGTAGCTCTGCGAGGGGTCGTCTGAGAATATGCGGCCTATCGAGGATAGAGGTTTCTGAATTGTGCGAAGCAAACCGCTCATTGCTGCCTTTTCATCCGAGCCATCTCCTTCAGACTCATTCGACGATGTCGACCTTCTGGGTGTTGACGACTCACCCTCCATAGAATGTCGTGGCGTTACTTCCGGGCGACTTGGGGTTGATTTCTCAGATAATTGTGTAGGAGGGGCGGGTTGGGCAGTCTCGGCTTGATGCTTCTCAGCAATTGCAGAGACAGCGGCTTCCACATTTCGCTCGAATTCGTCGTCGCTTATTGTGAGCGTTGTCCGATCCAAGTTTTCGATAAATTGGACGGCTCCCATCTGCTTTTGTTAAAATCCCGGGGGTCAAATAAATGATTTGAGTAGACTCACCAATGATGAGAGGTAATAACCTGCCTCCCCACCTAATTTCTCCTGATTTCTGAATCTAAGAATATATTGAACATTGGAGACAAGATGCTCGGGGTTTGCTTGAAGTACAACATAGATCAACAGTGGCATGAATGAATCAGCAGAGGAATCACTCTTAGAGTGCTTCAGTAGTCCTAAATCAAATTAGCCTTGTGCCATAGGCCATCAGACTGGAAGATGTATTACCAAAAATAACCTTGCAACAATTCAGAACACAGATTATTTTGTCTCGTGGAGCTCTGTAAGTCTTGATCTTCAACAGTTCTAAGTCCAGAAGTTAGCTAGGGTGATGGCCAGCATGATCATCTCCTCTTACCTTGCTGCGCCAAAATCAAAAATCGCTTGCCGCTGTTGCCAACTGGTTGTATGTCGAGATGCTCTTCTTTTATCCAACCATAGATACTAACCTTCTGAGCGAGAACTTCGTCCCGTTCCACGTCTTCTTGATGTTGACCTCTGCGACCAGGACCCATAGGTCGATCAGCACCTCGCCTTCTTGGCTTTGCCCCTGGGATGGGCTGAGGAGGAGGAATTGCCGGAGAAAAAGTTTGAGTATATAATCGATTCATAACCAATTTCTCCATGCCCTCGCGTGCATTATCGAATTCTGCATCTGAAACTTCACGCCACACTTCACACTGTGCCATCTTATTCGTGATGAATGCCAAAAAGTCACCTATAATTTTAACCTGCTCATGTACCATCCACTGCTTTTTGCCAAACTCCTGTAAGAAAGAACGAAGAAATTTAGCAACAGGATCGGCTGTCCTGTGCCGTAACTGTTCTAGGAATCGATGAAAATCAAAGGGCAGATCAGGTTCTGGTTCTGGCTCGGGAGGTGGCGGTCTATGTAAAGACGTGGAAGGGGACATCGGGGCTTCTATTGTAGAAAAGCGGTCGTCTTGTGTTCTCCCAGTACCGAAGCTACGTATAGATCCGGGCTTCGGTGGCGGCGGGGGACCTACATCAGATTCAGTTCTCGTCCGGTGGTTGGGAGAGGAAGCTGAGGATATCTGTAGGTCACCCATGCTCTGACTTAGGGCTGCTGCGTTCAGCGGCTCCAGGCTTGATTTTCGTGGCGGATGCTGTATCGGGCTCCCTAGAAGTGGTCCAGCGAACTCAAGACGGGGAGACATAACTTCTTCGTGTCCTGGCCCTTGCCCCTCTTCACTGAACTGATCCATTATGCTTTGTATTTCCGACCTAGAATCTCCTTCTCGCTCATCCTCGCTTGCAGATGTCTTCTCGTCAAAGCCAGCATCGGATCTCGTTGGTGACATATCCCTCCTATCCCCATGTTTGTAATTTAGCCCTGAAGCACTCGAAGCCGATCGCGAGGGTGGTTTCGAGGATGCAGGAGTTTTCGGAGTCGGATTGAGATAGGTTGGATCGACGGGTGATAAGTTCTGATGGGAAGTATTCAGTGTCTTGGCTGGGATGGGCTTCAATGTCGCAGTGGAAGATTCCATTTCTTGCGAAATAGGTTGTTCGCTCGTCGTTGACCGTTCCTCTTCCGCCATGTCGTTTTCCTTGACTTCAACATTGTCCTTATTCATTGAATTATCCGCCAAACCTACACCAGTCAAACCTAGACCAGTATTCACTTGTGACTGGCGTGCATCTGCCGATTCACCTCCATCATCAACCTGTGGCGCTTTCCCAGTACTTTTGTGCATCTTATCCTCACCATCCAGGGATTCATGCTCGGCAATATGAGTTCCGGGCTGGCCCTGGGAAATCACCGCTGATACTTCATTTGAAAGCCCATGCGGGTTCTCAGAGAGGTCTGCCGGTCTAGGAGAAGACATACATCCACGGGCGCCCCTAATCGGCGTTCGTGTGCTATTTTGACAAGTTGGCGGGGTACTTGAGCTTCTGGAAGCTTCAGGTTGCTAGGCGAGGTGTCGCGTTTAAGAAAACAAGATCTCCGAGGTTCTTGGAGAACAGTGCATTGATATGACTGACTTCCTGTAGAACTAAATCACCAACAACCAGATTTGTTGGACGCTACAACCGGTTTGTCGTCGGTCGCCAGGAAATAATATGGCCTTCGCTAAATGACGATCGTGGTTCAGCGAGGTTGCTGGGGGCTGAAATTATTTTGGAATCTAATTGAATGCTCGCAACTTTGACAAGCACACAACAAATCAACACGACAACACAAATGTTGTATTCCACAACAAATTCGGACTGAACACCAAGTATTTTAATATCGAACATGATTGCGATACTGTAATGTGTGGTATTTACGCTTCGATCTCCACGCGAGGGTTTCAAAATCCGAGTCATGCGCTGAAACCGCTCCTTTGCAATAGAGGTCCTGATCATACTGGTTCAGCGCAAGCGTCACTGGCTTCCAAAGATGGAAAGCCGTCATGTTATCTATCCTTCTTGTCAACTGTCTTGGCTTTAAGAGGAGATCACATATATCGTCAGCCATTTGGAGAATCTATTTCTAGTGCTGGAGATGAAGCTATCTCTGCTTCCAATACTGGCTCCATCTTATGCTGGAATGGTGAAGCATGGAGAGTTGGCTCAGAATTCATTGTAGGCAACGATGGTCAGATCATCTATGAGATGCTCACAAAAGAAATTTCTACAGTTGCATCGGCCTCAGATGCATCTCTTGCTGTGATCGGAATTTTGCAAAGCATTTCTGGACCTTTTGCGTTTGTATTCTGGGACTCTGTTCACAAAGTTTTATATACCGGCCGTGATCGTCTCGGTCGTAGATCTTTGCTATATAGCATCGATAAAGAGTCTAGCTGTGTAGAATTTGCTAGTGTAGCAGATTCAAGCCAAGGCGAATGGAAGGAAATAGAGGCAGACGGCATTTATGCATTCTCATGTAGTGTTGAGGATCCTTCCTTCGAAAACCAGAATCAGCAGGATTCCTCTTTCTCAAGTTCACCATTTCCACTCCAACGCCATTCCTGGAATGGACCAGAGGATGATGCATCTGTAAGTATCCACAAACCATCTACTTTGAATCTTCGAGGAGAGGTACTAAGTTCAAATTTCCAGCTTTTTGTGCTTGGCAAGTTCAACAAGAGTACACAGGATGATGGCCACACCCTTAGTCTCCAGTCGCCATCAGTGATGGCGCTCTGGCATCATTTAAACGAATCCCTCAAGCCGAGGATTCTGAACATCCTGAGCCCCCCAGGCACGGAAGAACCCCAGAAAGTCAGACTGGCAATTCTATTTTCTGGTGGGCTTGACTGTACAGTGTTAGCAAGATTAGCACACGACATACTACCCCTTGGACAGGAAGTAGACCTGTTGAATGTTGCCTTTGAGAACCCGCGCGTCATAAAGGCAGCGCAAACCGGGTCAAGAAGCAAAAAGGGAAAGGAACCACCACAAACCCCTCAACAAACTGACACACTCGATATCACGGCATCCAAGAGCAAAATTTCACCCTACGAAAGCTGTCCCGACAGAGAAACCGGCAGGAAAGCTCACCACGAACTACAAAATGTTTGCCCAGACCGCACATGGCGGTTTGTAGCGGTACGTGAAGTGCTGTTTGTCAAATCTGTAGCTAATGAAGCTTTAGGTCAATGTTCCTTACACCGAAACAATGGAACACAGAGCCAAGGTTGTTGATCTCATTCACCCGCACAATACCGAAATGGATCTCTCAATAGCATACGCTCTTTACTTTGCTGCACGAGGTATAGGCTCTACAGCATCTGACGCCGATGCAGGGACGCCATATACAACATCCGCACGTGTCCTTCTCTCCGGCCTTGGCGCCGATGAACTTTTCGGTGGGTATACCCGACACGCAACAGCATTCAACCGAAATGGATTTCCTAGTCTTCTAGACGAGCTAGAGCTAGATGTAAACAGACTCGGCAAACGGAACCTTGGCCGTGACGACCGCGTCATTTCACATTGGGGTCGAGAAGCCCGCTTTCCCTACCTAGATGAATCGTTAGTAAAGTGGGCAGTCGAGCTGCCAATACGGGAGAAATGTGATTTTGGCTCCGATCCAGTACCGGATCCCAAAGACCCAGACATAGAACCCGGAAAGAAAGTTCTCCGTCTGCTTGCTCATCGGTTGGGGATGCACTCCGTCGCCACTGAGAAGAAACGAGCTGTGAGTTTTCTGCCTTCCTACACATCTAGCATCTGCGCTGACATCCACATCCATAGATCCAATTTGGAGCTCGAACTGCCAAGATGGAGATAGGCCGGACTAAAGGAACTACGCTGATATCCTAAATTACACCCAAATTTGGGGAAATGTTGCGCTATGATGAAGATCTGATACTGCTGAACCGTTCTGTGTGCCATTCGGGAGCTCATCCAGATATATCCCGTTGTGTGTTTCTGCAAATGTAGTAACCCGCGGGATGATTCATGGATGCCGATGGGTTTACATGCAGGCGGTGATGAAGTAGTAAAGGCAAGCCTGAGCCAACGATGGGTAGTTTATTTAGAGTATGTTGTGAAGTTGATGGGGAGTTCAAGTAGACTCTCCTCGATTTTGAATTGCAAAGTCGATCTGTTTAGATAAATGATCTGAGGTTCAGGTCATATCTTCAGAATGTAGTATTGAGCCACTTCTACATGGAATTATTCGTTTCATTATTATGTTACATAGTTTTCTTCGTGTTACATTAGCTTCATCGTATGCCCTCATATATATGCACCAGCCGTTGGTCCCAACCCACCAACACCAACCGTGGAGTCCTTTACTAAACCCTTTCCACCACCGCAGCCTACTTGAAGATATTCACCGACTTCCTACTATATCCAACCGTCGTAGGATACGCGCTGTAATCCGGCTGGAACAAAATCGCATCATTACAATCACTTCCCAAGCTCGTATTATTCAACCAAGCCGGTTCCCAATAATGCACACCCTTACCCCAACCCCCTTCCACGTTCCTCACAATATCAATGACGCGCTTCGTCCATGTCAGCTGGCCCTGCACACTGTACGGAATTTCCGGCTCGCTGCTCTGCGGGATGGGATTATATTCCCCGTTGCAGATCGCCGGGTAGTCCGTCTCGACGACCTGAACGGGCTTTTGGTAAGTCTTCGACACCCAATTCAGCGTGGTGCGCAAGTTGTCGAACGTCGCCGCCGTGCCGTAGAACGGGTAGAAGGAGAAGCCGAAGACGTCCCATGCGGATAGCGGGATGCCGTTGGCGGTGAGAGCGCCGAACCAGCGTTGTTGGAGAGTCACGTTCCAGCCGTCGTCGATGTGGATCATGACTTGGGGTTGGGGGACACCTTGGGAAATGGCGTCGGAGACACCGGCGCGGGCAGATTTAAAGAGCGTGGCGAGGGGCGAGAAGTTGGCGTGAAGGGCGCTGGTGGGTTGAATGTCGACGTCGACGTAGCCGGTGGGCCAGAGCATGCCGTGGCGGATCTCGTTGCCGAGGGAGACGATGTCGAGTGTGATGCCGGCTTTTTGGAATGATAGGAGTGTGTCTTTGACGTAGGTTCGGATGGTAGATGAGAGTGGTCCCAGGGCAAGTGGCCATGCTGCTGGTGGCGGTTGTTTGTTTGGGTCTGCCCAAGAATCGGAGAAATGGAAGTCAAGATAGATCTTGTATCCTTGCTTTTGGAAACGCTTGGCGAGGTCGAGGGTATACTCAAGACCGGAGGTGCCGCCAACTGGATTCACCCAAAGACGTAATCGAACAGTGTTCATGCCTCCGTCACCAAGAATTGCCTCTGCTGGACGGGTGGCGTTGTGCTTCGAGGTGTCTTTGTAGATGCTACCGCTCTCTTCGAGCATCTTTAGAGAACTAAGATCATGTCCTTTGTAGAAAAATGATTGACTGGGAGATCTAATGGGACTGTTAGAGTGATATTCGTGAGAGCACAGGACAATTATGGCTGATTTACCTTGAGTACTGCTCTGATCTTGCCAAAGCTAATGGCAAGACCAAGGGGAGGAATTTCAAGAAATGCATGGCTCGGTGTGAAGAATTGGCTACTCGGACATGGCAAGCAAACGGTCCCCTCTGGCATCCAGAGCTCTATATATACTCTCAGAGTTATCCATCCCACTGCCGACCAAGCAAGCCTCACGATCTAGGCGCATCAATCAACGGGTTTGGAGAAACCAGTTTTTCCGACCTTCCGAAAAGGGCCTGAAAGCCTCATCTCTAAGAAATAATCCACCATACAGAAGCTATACCAGCTCCCCGCCACAGCTAATCTTTAGTCTTTTGTCGAAATTTGCGAAAGCCGGCGAACTTCAGTTGTGGGGAAGCTTCCCCAGAATTTGCTCTCGTCCAACGTTGTGATTGGTGGGGAAAACTTGACTTGAGGGGTGCGCCGATGCAAGATCGGACCGTCGGCATCGAGGGATCCTGGTCGGCATGATGCCATGAACGTGGGTTTTAAACTTCAGCCGGGGAATACCTCCTGCTTGGGAATGGGAAGGGGAATATATAGAGCCGTGTGGAGTGATATGATCAGGTGAAGTATGTTTCTCGAGCCTCGATATATGAGGACTAGTAGATCCCTGAGTACTGACTGACCTTGCCTGACGTTGCGGTTCTATTGACAAGTCTGGACTTCACCTGTACTCATCCAGGAAAGCAAACATGAAACTAGTTGTAATGGCTACATTTGGATAGGTAATCCATTCAGCCAGTGGTCATCTTGTTTATTCCGGACAATCATTACGTTTCGACCTCGGAGGCATCGCCAGTTGTTCTTACTTTGTGCCGCATGTTCGCCGTCGTCGGACTGTTTGTGTGATACTCTTGTCATCAAGTCTAATTACTAGAAACAGTCGCGAGCCAGTCCACCATGCCCGTCAGCAGCGTGTTCATACTCAGTGAAACTATGGAGAGAAAAGCTCACGAGGTACGGCCTCATCACCATGTGTACAGAAGTATGAGTTCGTGTGTACAGTACAAATACATAATCAAGCCTGTATTTGGTCGCAACTTGTTCAACGTGCGCACTTCCGTGTGGAAATGTAAAACATTACACATAAGACCGAGAGCCGCCGAATAGTCGATTTAAAGGTAAGAAATGACTCCAGCCGGACTTGGGGTTTTGTAAATTTTCAGAGAAGGAGCATTCAAGACCACTAGTCTTGGGTCATAAGACGACGACATGTGCTCTCGTTAATCAGACGTCAACCCGAATTCAGGAATTCACCTTTTCGAATCTAGCCATTATCGAATTCCAAACCCTCATCCCTCTATTATCTGAAGTTTAAGATCCTACATGACCTGCTATTCCCCGCATTTAATGCGACTATATTCACTTGACTTTGATACCCCGATACAAGAGAAGTCGTCTTAAATATCTCCCCACTGGCGACTTCAGAAGAGCAAAGAGAAAATCCAGGCAAGGAATACTCACAATCAACTCCGTTGTGAGAGAGTCCTCAATCTATCACTCTGTCCTATCTCTATTTAAAACTTATCAAGTAAGACTCGAAGATGGACAAACATATAGAATATGAGACGCTGACGCAAAATTTAGAGCCAAGTTTTTAAGCAAATAGTCAAAATGCAACAACACTTCAAGTACTTTATCGCCATATTCGCGCTTTTCTTGCTCTTTGCCAGCGAGAGTCCGGTCGCGGCTCGTCGCCACATCAAACGAGCTGCTCTTTGCTCACCTTCATCCGTACCTCCAGCCAGTTCTTCCACTAAACCAGCCACCTCTTCTCCTCCAGCCACTTCAACGACTACTTCTTCTCCAGCTCCACCTCCAACCAGTACACTGCCAGCCAACCTACCTCCATCGCCAGGACCACCCAATGCACCATCTTGTGGTAACCAATCTCCAGGAGTCTGTCAACTGGTAACAAAATGTCAACCGGCCAGTAGCAATCCTGTCCAGGATGTTTGGATCTTCAACTCTCAATGCAATGTCATCGGCGGTACAACTGGTCTTCATCTTTACCAGACTTGGGATTTGAACTCGCAGTTACCTTATGTTGTCGTGGGGTATAGCAACAGCCCTACTGCCTCGCCTTCGTTCGACTATGCTGGTGGGCATTATGGAGTTGGTGGAGGCGGAAACCCGGGCTGGTGGTGTGGAATTGAGAGTGATGGAACATACCTTTGTTATGCGACGTTCAAGTGTTAGGTGCTGAATTCGCACAATGCCTTGGCGTTGCTTTGTATGAGAATGAATTTGCTTTGATGTGGATGGAGATGTGGCTTGGTCGAGAGCTTTTAGGTATTTTAAGGAAATTTTTGGGATGATATCAGGAACCGGCGATTTAGTGCATTTTGGAGCTTTAGCGAAAGAGAAAATTATGTCGCTGAGAAGCAATCATCTTGCCTTGTGCTTGACGTCTTCTATAAGGATATGTTCCTACCAGCGTGAGGCTAGGTTGTTTGTTGCTCCTCATCCTCATAGGGCCACTGTGCGACAGTATTTAAAGCAGAATTTGATGGCTGAAGTGACTGCACCCAGCACACAGAAGCTGATCTTGCAAAGAAAGTCTGAGATATATGTGCCACTCGGTGACCCCCTCCAGCACTTGTAAATGGGGAAGAGTTATGCTAAAAGGTCGCGGTTTCAGGCAGTGGCTTCATCGATAGCTCATCGTTTCATCGTGCATAACCTACAGTGCAGCCTCTAGTTTTCGCAACTTGCTTTCGAGGCCATTGGTAAAGCCTTCCAGGAAGTCGGTTCAACAGGAATACGATATTTATGAGGTGCGCAAATAGCAGTCGGAAATGTCAGTAAGTATAAATAAGCTGACGTGTTAGGGATCAAGAAGGAGTCTCCTCCCAGCGCTTCATTCACACACTTGGGGTTGCCAAATGTATTTTTCAGAGCACCATCATCCCTCCTGTAATCCGTCTCAGAAAACGAGGAGGCATACTTCTGTAAAGCGAAGCATACGAGCATTAATCTTCGAGATTAAGTTGTCATGGTCGAAAAGTAGTCGAAATCTTTGTTTGATATTGATCGCCAAAAGCTAAACTTGATTCGTAGCTGAAACCGCCTGAGCCTGTAACCTTACCTTTCTGCCGAAGCCGATGAAGGGTGGTCGCAGGCAAAACGTCAGCCACACGAACGACCAACTTCTTTCATCATTTATTGTTTATTTCTTCATAATAATTCATAACAATTCTTCACGTCCGTCACTTTCGATCCTGGTCGACTTTTACGATCAGAATTCTTTGTAGCTATTCATAGCAGAAGCAGAGACGTACAGAACTGCTGTGGGTTGCGTGACCAAGAATCGTTTAGAAGATCGCCGAGCGTATCCTTGGTGTCGTCATATCACACATACGAGACCCACGGGTGTTCTTTTGATTTATCTTTCTCTTTGCCATCAAAATCCGCAAACATGCCTCTACCCTTTGAAATAGAACGGCGGCGCTTCATGCGCAAGATTCAAAGTAAATATATTTACGGCAAGATTGTGGGTGGCTCTTCCCTCTCTGTTCTCTGCGACGCCTAATTCCGATGTTCGAATACTAACAAAATTCCGTACCAATAGCCTCTCATACACGCAGTCATTTTTGTCATAGAAATCGCCATGATGTCAAGACTTTCGGCCAAGTTCAACAGCTACTATGCTGCACGACCAATATTGACGATGATGATTACCAACGCCGTCCTCGGAGGTATCGCAGACACAACAGCTCAATCAATAACGGCGATTAGACAGGCTGCCGTTCGAAAGCCTGGAGGATTGAGGAAGGATGATAGAATGGCGATCGAAATACACGAACTGGATAGAAAAGACCCTTTCCACGAGCAGGAATTGGTTCCCGATTCCAAGGCTTTACCCCCTCCATTTGACTTTGAGCGATTAACTCGATTCATGGCGTATGGGTTTGGTATGGCGCCTATTCAGTTCAAATGGTTCCAGTTCCTATCAAAGATATTTCCGTTTGGCAAGAACCCCGGATTGTTCCCTGCTATGAAAATGGTTGCATTTGATCAGTTGATATTTGCGCCAGTTGGTATGTATACACAATATCCATGACAGATTGGGCACAACTGATATCTCTTAGGAATTGCTACCTTCTTTACTGTTATGACTATCGCAGAGGGCGGTGGAAAGAGGGCAGTAAGTCACAAGCTACGAGACATGTATCTGCCGACACTCAAGGCCAACTTTATGGTCTGGCCTCTGGTCCAAATGATCAACTTCCGTCTTATGCCACTTCAATTCCAGCTGGTATGTTTTGACCTAGCATAGCTGAATTGCCAATGAATCCGTTTACTAATTCTCTTATAGCCGTTTGTTTCGACGGTCGGTATCGCTTGGACTGCTTACCTTTCTCTGTCGAATGCAGCCGAAGATGCTATGGAAGTTCGCTCTGCTCCAACGTCTCCAAACATTCAACTTGCATAAATTCTACTGTGTGATATAGAGTAGGGAAGGACGGAATTACGGCATTGGGAAGGAAAGGAGTTGGAGGCTTGCTAACCCAAACACGTTATGATGGATATATAACTGTGCACGAATTTCTTTTGCAGTATCATGTGAAATATTGTAAAGACGGCGTTTCGGTGCTGGGTATTCTGGGTATTCTGGGTTGGAGTGGGGTATCACAGAAATATCTTGGCTTCATCGATGTACACATATTGGAAAGCCAATTTATAGCTATTTGCTTCCGGTCTTCCATCTATGCGTTGTATTATCTCGTGTGCGATTATCGTATATACCGGAGTTCCATAATAGTTAAGGGTTATGACAGTTGCTTTTTCTCTATAAAAGCACCCCACTCCGCCCACCTGCCTATGACATGATTCAACATTGTCACGGACTCAGGTTGCCGAGAAGCTCTAACCAAATCACCCCACCAAAATCAGATAGAGGGGCATAATCAAACCTCAACCGACGTCCCGCTTTACTTTACCTTTCTTCTCAATCTCATACCCCTTGGAATCTTAAGAACTTTGAGTTTCACACCTGTACATTTCCTCGAAGACTTTCTATCAAACTTGCGACGATGTCTCTTTCTAACAAACTCTCAATCACCGACGTTGACTTGAAAGACAAGCGCGTCTTGATCCGAGTAAGTCCTCTATCAAATTTTCCCAACCACTCTTCGAAACGGAACCCTCAGACTAATACATTCTCCGGAACTGTTAGGTTGATTTCAACGTACCTCTCGACTCCGATAAGAACATCACCAACAACCAGCGTATTGCGGGAGCAGTACCAACCATCAAATATGCCATTGATAACGGCGCCAAAGCTGTTGTCCTGATGTCGCATTTGGGACGACCGGATGGAAAGGCCAATGCAAAATATTCCTTGAAGCCAGTTGTGCCAGAATTGGAGAAGTTGCTGGGCGGCAAGAAGGTCGAGATGGCTCCGGATTGTGTCGGGTCAGAGGTTGAGGAGATTGTCAACAAGGCCAGCGGCGGACAAGTCGTTCTTTTGGAGAACTTGAGATTCCACGCTGAAGAGGAGGGAAGCTCAAAGGATGCTGAGGGAAAGAAGGTTAAGGCTGATAAAGCTAAAGTGGATGAGTTCAGAAAGGGTCTGACAGCTCTGGGAGATATCTATATCAGTAAGTCTACACCGGAAGAGCAAAATGCCGTATGTTTGTAGTTAAGAGGCTGATGGTTCACAAGACGATGCTTTCGGAACTGCACACAGAGCTCACAGCTCCATGGTCGGTGTTGATCTTCCACAAAAAGCATCTGGTTTCCTTATGAAGAAGGAACTCGAGTACTTTGCCAAAGCTCTGGAGAACCCTCAACGACCATTCTTGGCCATCCTCGGAGGCGCTAAGGTCTCCGACAAGATTCAATTGATTGACAACCTTCTCGGAAAGGTCGACAAACTGATTGTCTGTGGTGGTATGGCATTCACTTTCAAGAAGACATTGGAGAACGTCAAGATTGGAAACAGTCTGTTCGATGAAGCTGGAAGCAAGACCGTTAAGGACCTTGTTGAGAAGGCTAAGAAGAACAACGTTGAACTCGTCTTGCCATGTGATTACATTACCGCAGACAACTTCGCTAAGGACGCTAAAACCGGAACTGCTACAGATGAGGAGGGCATCCCAGACGGATGGATGGGTCTCGACTGTGGAGAAAGGAGTATCGCACTCTACAAGAAGGCCATTGATGAATCTAAGACCATCCTCTGGAACGGTCCTCCAGGTGTCTTCGAGTTCGACGCTTTCGCCAAGGGCACCAAGGCCACACTCGATGCTGCCGTCGATGCTGCACAGGCTGGAAAGATTGTCATTATTGGTGGTGGTGACACTGCAACTGTTGCTGCTAAGTACGGTGTTGAGAGCAAGCTTAGCCACGTCTCCACTGGTGGTGGAGCTTCCCTTGAGTTGCTCGAGGGTAAAGACCTCCCAGGTGTCACTGCCTTGTCGAGTAAGTAAATACGGAGGTTTCAATCCTAATGGCCCGGTTCTGATGGCATTCAGACCGTCCAAATAAGTCCAGTCTATAAGGGGATATGTATGGCACGAAATTTGGGCTTCTCACTTGAAATGGGGAAATGAGTACAAACAAAAATTAGTTGTAGATTTGCCAATCATCTGTAATCCATTGAATGCTATCAAGCTCTAGTAAACCGTCTACTGATAGTCATGAAGCATCCTGATGCTGTGCTTGTACTTGTATTGTGAAGGGATGCCCCTCCGCTCCATACCGAGTTTCGTCATCGATTGGAACCAAGCGCATCATGGTATTTGAGGCCGAGATCCAAACTCTTCCATCCCTCATCTTTTCTTGTTCGCCTCAACCTTCTTTAGCTCTTCCCTATCAGAAGCACATTAGCACCGCATCTGGCAAACCAGTGGAACGAGCGGGGGAAAGCCATACTTCAACTGCGCCGAGAAGTCCTCGCTCGTATCATCATCATCCCAACTCTCTTCCCACAAATGTGTGCTGTCGCCTGCTACCTCGGTGTCTTCTTTCGACCAGTCTAGAGAGTTGGTGGATATGTCAGCTTTGCTTTCTCGAATCATGTAAACGTAGACTGGTAACAGTTGCTGCAAGCAAAGAGGGAGAAGAAGGGAGTCGTACTCTCTACGGGGAAGTCTTCAAACTCGTCGTCTTCCTCCAGTGTAGTGGCGGGCTTCTGATCCTTGGCCGTTTCGCCAGCAGTTGATTTATCGTTGGTGGTGGCTTTGGCTGTTGGGACCGCACCGGAGGCTGGGGCTGCGGACATGGTGGGTTGTGTTTTTTTCTATATGTTCTTCAAAATCGTATATGTGAGTTGATTTATGGACGATATAGGCGGGTAGGTCGTGGTAGGGTTGATGGATTGTTGCTTCTTTGATAGAGACTCGCAGAATAACTGAACCTGTACAGTAAGGTTCTTGATGAGGCGCCGGCACGGAAACAATAATTTAGCCTTGCCGCCACAGCTGAGGTCTTTTCGGTGGAGTCTAGCCTTGAGCTTGGGCGTGCCGAAGCGTAAGGGAAGGCTATTCACCCAACAAATCGGTCGAACTAGTTCTCCTGCTGGTACTGGGTCCCCAGTCCGATTGGGATCATAGTTGTAGGTTTTGGAGGTTAGTGTTTACCAGTGTCTCGTCATCATTCACAGACTTTCTCATAGACTCTTCCTTTCGTTCGTGCTGCCTGCATTTATCTCTTTGATTGGGATTTATACATACATTGATACATCTTCATATTCTCTGAAGACCCTTTTCCCCAAAAGAATTGTTCTGCGTCACTTTTCTTACATCATCTTTACCTTAAGTCAAGGCTATCACCGCCTGTAGTCTATCTGCCCCGCAATCTCCGGCCGAGTTGAGTTGGGCTCTCCATCAACTCTTGTTTCACCAACGGAACCATTTGCCGTTTACCGTGAATTGGGCACCGTCCAAGCTCTTGATACACCTGCCTAAGCTTGTGGACAACATTGGTGTTTCGACTTCTGTATAAGTTCGAGTTTTGTCCTGGTGGAAGCCCATGGTCAACCATCTCTTACCAGCTAAGGTCGTCAGACCTTCTAGAAGTGCAAACGAATACCATCTCCCTCTACGAATAAGAACAAGATTACCAAGATGAGTCGGTGGTTTAGATCTGCCGTAAAGGCAGCACCTACTATGGTTGCGGCCGACGAAGAACAGCACCTGAAGGATGTAGAGCACGCGATGCTCAAACTGCTCAACGACGACATTGCGGAAGCGGACAAATTGCTTCGAACTCAAGATTCCTCATACCACCATTTGGGAAGGGGTATATCAGGGTTTATAACTGCGATGCTGGGAGTAGAGAAGGAATTGTTGAAAGAGGCATCGGCAATCTTGTTGGAGGCAGAAACTAAGAGCTGGGATGACATGAAGAAGGCTCAGAAAGAACCGACTGCTTTCCAATCTGCCATATATCCTCAGGGGACGGAGTACTTGCTGTGCTATTCTGTGTAAGTTGTCGTGTGTGTTGGTGGTTTTTGGGCTGAAGGCTGACGTCAGGTACTCCCAGGGCTCAATTGACAAGCGCAATCACGGCGGTCCTCAGCGGAAGCATAACGGAGGCTGTTAAGGGTTTCTATAAATTAAGAAAGGCGTATCTTACATTAGATGGGATATTAGATATAGAAACAAAATACTTGGAGAAGGTTGCGAATTCGAGTACCACCTCGCTTTCGTCGACTCGGTCAAGTCGAAAGACAACTCCATTTCCAAAGGCTACGCTTGATGATATTACGCACGAGACAGCAAACCTTTCGGTTAATGGCCTTGACGAAAACGAGGAGGATTTCAACGGCGAATTTCCCGACGTATCGAGACCGCCCTCACCACCTTCTGTCACAAATCCTTTCGATGTAGACCCTGAGCTTGCTGCAAGGGTATTCACCACTCATACTGATATTTTTATACACTCGGGGACACGATTATGCTGTGGGCTACTACTTCTGGTCTTCTCCATGATTGAAAATCCAATCTTCAACAAGATTCTGTACATTGTTGGATTCAAGGGAGACCGAGAACGCGGGACAAAGTTGTTATGGCAAGCAACAAGGTACCCCAACTTCAACAGTGCAATTGCAGCCATTGTACTTCTTGGGTTCTATAACGGCCTTGTGGGATTTTGTGATATTCTACCTACAGATGCTGGTGCCGATGACAATCTCACTGGGTATCCGAAAAAGAAATGCGAAGCGCTTCTTGCTGAAATGAGAATCCGACATCCTGAGTCCAGATTGTGGAAACTCGAGGAAGCTCGAATGTTATCCTACAATAAGAATCTGCAAGCGGCCTTAGGAATACTTGAGGAAAACGCCCGAAGTGAAATGAAGCAGATCGCCATGATCAACAGCTTTGAGCAAGCTCTGACCACATTATTCATTCACGACTACAATGCGGGAGCGCAAGCATGGATTAAGTGTGGAGAATTGAGCTCATGGAGTCCGACGCTGTATGCCTACATAACGGGATGCTCATACCTCGAGCTCTACCGCGACAACCGTCTCAGCGATCCAAAAACCGCTCAAGAATTCAAAGAGAAAGCAGCAGAGCATTTCCTCAAAGCACCGCCTCTAGCTGGCAAACAAAAAGTCATGGCGAAACAGCTTCCCTTTGATATTTACATAGTAAGCAAAGTCGGGAAGTGGGAAACCCGCGCCAAAGCCTGGGGCGTGGATCTCGTGGATGCGATTGGGCCCAGTCCATATGTTGAGATGATCTATTTCTGGAATGGCGTTAAGAAATCGGCTGCAGAGCAACTGGAGAAGTCGATAATCTGTTTGCAAGATGACAGGATGACGTATCCAGAGAAATGTAATGAAGATGAAGACGATAGAGCCATCACACATCTACTCCGTGCATGTATGCTACGAAATATGGGTAAATGGACCGAATCGAGGAACATTCTAAAAGAAGAAGTCATCGATTCTGAACGGTATGTACAGCATTATCACCTTCACCCCATCAATTTAATTCCTCATACTAACCCTCCCCCTCTAGCCACAAAACCCGCGGCCCGCTCAAAGACGACTGGACTCTCCCCTCCGCATACTACGAACTAGCGTGTATTGATTGGCATGAGAAAGACACCCCGCCAGAAGACGTGGATGTGAAAGAGTACTATAAGAAGAAAATCTTAGCTTGTGATGAGGTTCTGCTGAAGTTGAATAATTGGCCGCAGACGTATGTTTTTGAGGCCAGGATGAGCTTTAAGATTAGTACGAGCTTGCTTACGATTAAGAGGGCGAAGGGGTTGGTGGGGATTTGAAGGGGGAGG
>LLKJ01000194.1:0-25436 GCA_002242865.1 Clarireedia sp. CPB17
ATCATAACTTCTCCCCCACAAACCTTCTCCCCCGAAATCACCGACGCCGCCAAACCCCACTATCTCATCTTCTTCGCCTCGCTGATCGAAGCTACAAACCAGTCCTGGTGCGGGGACTGCAGGGATGTGGAGGGGCCGCTGATGAGACATTTAGGCGGGAGTGTGTTGGAGGAGGGGAGAGTGCAGTTGGTGTATGTGGGGGATAAGGAGACGTGAGTTGCTTTTTGGTTTTGTTTGTGGGGTGGATAGAGATGGCGAGGGGATGAGAAGAAATAAAGGATTAGCGTGGAATGGTTAAGTGGAAATACTGATTTTATTTTCGTGTATAGATGGAGAGATACGGATCCCCGAAACGGGTGGAAGGACGAGCCTTGGGGGATTGAGAAGTTGCCTACGGTGGTGAAGATTACGAAGGAGGTGTGTGCCATTCATTTCATTCATTCTTGTTTTGTCCTCTTTCTGCAATTTTTGTTGGTTGGGATGGCGAATGGAGATAGTTATTTATCTGGAGCTAATTTTACTACAGGGATGGGAGAAATTAGTCGAGGAGGATTGTTATCATGAGGCGAAGTTGACGGCGTTTGTGGAAGAATGATAGAGAACCGGGTTCGAATCGATGGGGATATGGATGGAAGCGCGGATTTGAGAATTATTAACATTTGTGATTGGGTTTCCCTCTCAGCTTTGTTGTCTGAGAAACTGGATTGATCAAGTCGATCGAGGATCAGAATTCTCTAAGAGTCTGCTGTATTATCTGCTCGTAGCGTGGATTTCAGCATGGAACTCTGCCCAGCAAAATCATTAGGAGCGAAGAAACTGAGGCCGCTTGAATGAGAATATACCACCTCATTTTCCACCCTCGATGCTGTTACTCATTTTCGCTAGAATTGTATACATCAAGTGACCTCTGATCTAGAACAAAGAATAAATAACGAAGTAGTCAACCACGACAAAGCATAATGCAAGGCATTGTAACACTTTCTTTGTACTAACACGGATTGCCATGCCCCCTAAACAAAGCACATAGATATGCAGGGAAAGGTTCGGATATGTGAACTTCATGGCGTCGAGGTCAATAAGGTGGAAGTATGCTTCTTTAAGTAAGACCTGACTCTACTATGCCTACGTGTCCTACCCGTCACTTAGAGAGCGCAGAGTCCATTTGAGGGGTTGATGAATCGGGGACTAGAAACATCTAAGTATTCAAATGAATGGCGTGGCTGCCTACGTTCAATCATTCCATTCTTTTTGTCCGATGCTATTTCTCTTGCAGGTACCCAGTAACTACAAATTCCACTACGGCGTTTAATTCCAAGTCTCATTGACTGCCAATCTCCTTCTTGACCCATTTCTCTAGACCTCCTCTGGCAATAATTTCCTGCACATTTGGCGGTAGTTCTCCGACCTTCTGGCTCCACTTCTCACCACCCTCACCCTCCTGAACCTCAACCTTACTCCTTCTAACATCCCAAACAAACTTCCAACCAGTTCTTCTAGTCAAAACCTTTTCTCCCTGCGGGATTGCCAGTTCTGCCGGCTTGGGCGTATCTAGACTCTGCTTGTTGTGAGTGGGCTCGGTGACTTCCGTCTTTGGTATTGGTGTGGAAGCAGCGAAATGTTCGCGAAGTCTTTGAACGAGACGAGGAACCTCTACGCCCATCAACGCATTATTGATGCTGTTCCTGGAGAAGATGTTTCCGAAACTGCCTGCGACAACCATAGGGATCTTCTTCGCGAGAATGGCAGTAGCAGCTTGTTCCCTAGAACTACCACAACCGAAGTTGAACCCGGAGACGAGAATGTCGCCTTCACAGGCAATTGTTCGGAATTCTTTGTCGTAGTTCTCCATGCATACTTCTGCCATCTTCTCAACTGAGACACCATCCTGGTAAGTGTATTTACCAGGGTAGATTGCATCTGTGTTAACGTTGTCCGCGTCGCAGAAAACAATCTCCCCTTCGACCTTTTCAGGGAAACCGGGAAGAATCTCGGTCAGAGTCTCAGTATCTGGCTTATCAGTCTCGGATGTAGTGCCAAAAAGACTGGATTCAGCGCCTTCAACAATCGAATCGGCCTGAGCGATGATCTTATCAAGTGCTTCCTCAATGCTCATAATTTTATCTTCTTCGACGTTTCCGTTGCCCTCCCCTAGGACGACCTTGTTCACTCCCTCTGGAGCTTCATACCATCCTGGTCCGCAGATATATCCGTTCAGTGCGCTTGATGCTACCACTTCAGGACTTGCTAGGTAAGCTTTCGCCTCTGTCGATCCCATGCGACCTTTGAAGTTACGGTTGCTTGCACTAATGCCAACCTCACCAGGTTCCAAAAGCCCTGTGCCAAGTCCAATGCATGGACCACAACCTGACGGAAGTGGTTGAGCGCCAGCTGCGAGAAGGACCTGCCAGTCACCAGCAGCTTCAGCAGCTTCTTGCTCGAGAGTTGAAGCGGCGGCGATGTAGAAATTGACACCACTGGGGACTTTAGGGATGGCTTTATCGGGTGAGCTTTCGGCTGCGTCTTTGAAAACCTTAGCAGCAGCAGCGATATCAGAAGCACGCGAATTAGTGCAAGACACAAGGTAGGCTTTATCAAGTTTGATCTTCTTGGCTTCAAGCTCTCGAATTGGTGTTGCAACTTTGACACTATTAGGTCCCGAAACGTAAGGTGAGAGAGTCGAGAGGTTGAGGTATAAGGATTTGGCGTAAGAAGCTCCTTTATCAGCCACCAGCTGGTTCTGAATGAGATCATCAATTCGAGCATGTGTAAACCGCGGCTCTTTGCCATCCTTGGATGGAAACATCGCGGCTATGGTTGCCTTATACCGTAACCATGATTCAAGAACCGAATCAATCGGGAAGAGTCCAGACAGAGCGCCCCATTCAGTAGTCATATTTGCAATTGCAAGTCGATCATCAATGGGCAAACTGCGCATCGTTTGTTCGGACCCAGTAAACTCAATAGCATGATTCAGAACCTCGTCGTTGTTGAAGAGACCGCACAATGCAACAATCACGTCTTTACCTGTAACTCCCACTGGCAAGACACCGGTGAGGGTGACTTTAGCGATGGGAGGGATTTGCCACCACGTTCGTCCCGTAGCCCAGATACTCGCTGCATCCGTCCGCACCATCGGGGTCCCCAAGCATCCAATTCCGCCATACATGTTACTGTGACTGTCCGATGCGACTGTAACAGTTCCCGGCCAAGCATATCCATTCTCTACCATGATCTGATGTCCAATCCCGCGCCCTGCAGGATAGAAATCTACTCCTTGTTGACGCGCGAACTCCTCGATTTGTTTGTATTTCTTCAAATTGGTCTCGCTCTTATTTTGTACATCGTGATCGAGAGTACACACGACTTGTTGAGGATTGTGGATTTTGGTTGCGCCGATAGACATAAATTTGGTGGCAACCGGCCAGGAGTTACTATATTACTTTTAGCAATGCATCCTCACGCGAAGGGGCGGGTGAGGAAGAGATCTGGAGCAATGAACCTACTCGTGTGTCATGCAGTAATGGGGCGAAAGAGTTACATAGTCTACCATAGCCTTTCAGTATCTGTAAATTGTATGCAAATCTGCTCCAATGGCTGCGACAAGCTTTGGGGAGGGATCGTTCGTACCTCCAGATTTTACAAATTTGTCTTTCCCAAGACCGAGGGAATACCTCTGGACAATCTTCTCAGTAAGAGTTTGCGCAACTCGAGGAGTAGCCTTCAGGGACGATAGAATTGTAGAAGAAGATGGGTCTTCTGTCTGGGCGTGGAACACATCTTGCCAACGTCTTGCTGTCGCTGTGTAGGCCCGATATCCCCCGCGCAGAGCGCCCACTTCGTACAGAGGACGGGAAGCCCGAACACGCAGCCCTTTCGGACCAATTCTCTATGACAACGTTAGCACAGCAGCCCAAAGATGCCTAAATCAGTATACGTACCAATATCATGGCTCAGGAATACATTGAGGATTTTGCCAACGAAGAAAGAATATGAGACGCTTTCTCCAGGTTTTTTTCGGTGCGGTGTTTTTCCGCCCCTTGGCGGCACATTTGTTTCCTGAATCGGCGTTGATGTGATTGGTTCATTCCACACCCATGAACGTCACATCATAGAATCACTGGTGAATCAATCCACTCGTGCGACTTAAGTCAAGTTATTTGGACACGCAGCTGCTTCACATCCAAAATCGAATCGAACGCAGTCTTCACTGAGCTGCGCGCTGTACTTGGAATTCTCTCGTATATCAAGGCAAGTCACCCAAGGGTGAGTCAAGCTGCCCACGGCACTTCCAATCAACAAATGGGACCCAGACAAAAGCTACAGAATTTCTCTTATTTATATTTGGAAATTAGCTAGACAACCACCCATATCCACGACCTATTCCAATTCCAACTACAATAAATACAATCGACAACACATTCACATGGTATATCAGCCACATAATCCCTGAGCAGTGGCAGTGTGTAGGATCTACACCTTTATCAACGCATCACTCACGCCTATGATTCAGAGAGTCGGAAGGATGTGCCTCGGTCATGCAGTATCAGTTGTGGGGGCATCATAGTTGTTCTGATTTTATTTCTCGTCCACAACGGGTAGCGCCGCTGGTTCTCCTTGGGTATTAGCGGAATGCGTTGGGAGTTTCGTCGTATAAGTCTCCGGAGGGTGGGAGAGTTTAGTCAAGGACGACTCTTGAGATTCAAGTGCTTCTGAACCACCGCTTTTACGATGATCAGATCCGAGACCATGCGAGCGCTCGGATACTTGGGGTAAGGATTGATCTCTATGTGTCGTATTGTAAGGGCCGAGATGCGTGTGATTCATCATCCGATAGAGCCAACGTTTCCAAGGAGGCAAAGGTCCTGCAGTTTCAGACATCGGATTCTCAATAAAGATTTTCCTGCGTTCCTCTGCGTGCAATTTTAGCGATTCCACTGCTTCAAACGACCATTAGAACTCACTCACTTAACAACCCTTTAACGGCAGCCATAACTGGCAAGACCAAAAGAATGCAGGTGACAAGTTGTCCGAATGTCCATGCGTCTTGCACAGCCACAAAATCATCTGCAAACATCAACCCAGGGTAGTTATCTGGGATTCTCAGCTGCACTGCACCAGCAATGCCAAATGCTAGACCCAACACCACGCAAATGATCGGGATGACCCAAAATTCGTCGATCACTAGTTGGAAAACGTACGCCAAACACACACCCAGTCTCTGCTGGCTCGAAATGCATAGGACATCTATGCACTTGCTGTAGATTTCTACGGTGAATCTGGTCCGGTGGTCCTGTGGTATCCAATGCAAAAATGCCTGTGCGAACAGAATCGCCATGAATGCGATGCGCCACTGATGATCATTACCAACATATGGCGTAGAGACTGCGCATTTTGCCAAGAAAGAAGCACCCTCCGCAGGTACGTGCACTTTATCATGGATGTTAAACAGCCCAGCTGCTTTTCCAAAACCCCTCGCACGCCTTTGCGCGACTGAAAAGAGCACAAAGTTGGAAACATAACCAACAAACGTAAGATAGCCAAACTTCGGTTCAACTGAAAGGAGTTGCTGAGCGATACAAGCGCAACGGTATGCGTGAAACTGGAAAACCAAGCTAGGTAAACGATGATGTTGTAGTGATAAGCTGTTATGGTATCCCATTCTTTGAGTCCGGCGATCAAAATAGCGAAGCTGGTGACAAGTTATTGGTCAGCTAGCGAAAGGATCAAAGGCACGAGCGTTGCGTTGAGTAGACGATAGTTTGTATGTCCAGGCCTGTTGTTGGCCTTCCTCAGAAGCCAATACCGGTAAAATCGTAGATTCTCCTTCGCAGCATGATATACTTTGGAAGGGTTCCCCCGCTCAGAATCATGCTCGAAGTCATGAAGGCGCGGTTCGCCATGTTTGGAAGAGAAACTTGGTCGTAGGCTAAATTGACAGGGCAGTCGAAGAACAGCCGCTGCGAGAGTTAATAGCGCCGATGCGAGAAATGAGAAAAAGACCTATCGTTCAATTTTGTCAGCTCGAACTCTTGGCACACCATATGTGAAGCTAGGCGTCTGAAATACATACACCAATGCCTGTAATGTCTGCATCCGGTTGCAGGTAACCACACTGATCTGGGTATCCAGAGCACTTGAGGGTAATCATGTCTCGATTAATGTTCTGCGGAATTAGATGCTATAGTTTCTGCTGCTGTGCTCTGTAAGAGTTAATCATTAAGTAAGTTGAACGTTGACCGGTAGAAAAGCATATGATTCACAAGGGCAGTATGGAGGATAAGAAGCGAAAAGGAGGCAAAGTATGCGAACATGCGCAGTATACATTAATGTCTAGAAAATAAGGGTGAATAATTTTAGGTCATATGGATTCAACAAAAGCTGACTTTTGGTTCAATCCCCAAGAGCAGTCGCACGCCATTCCTGACACTGTCGACTTTTCCAACATATCGTACAATATTAAATGCATGTTTCATAAAGGCATGTCCTAGTAACCACTCTGTTCTTTTCTATTATCACCAGACTTGGCGCTTTCACCAGCCTCTTTGATAGCCTGCTCATCACCCCTCATTTTAGCGAAGTGTTCCTTGATATCCTCCGCACTTATCGCTTGCCCACTCTCAGCAAACTTCTGGAAGAAGGGCTTTAGCTTGTCCTTCAGGTGATTATACGCCATTACACCCTCGATTGCCCTCACGCGATCAACATTCTTCAGGGCACTTTCACCACGATCATATAAACTTCCACTACCAACCGTACTCCTCCCTTCATCGCCGTCCTCCGAGACAGGCGGCTCATAGATTTCCTCTTCTTCAAGAAGCTGAGGATGTTTCGAAACAAGTGGAAAACAATCTGAGCAACGGCAGACATGGTTCCTAAAATCGGATTTGAAGAAAATTGACAATTGACCGTCGACAGCTTGGGGTAGACTTTGTAATCTACAGGCATTTGACGGCCTAGAACTGGATTCTTTCGTAACATCCACTTCATCATCATTCCTAGCCCGCTTTGATGTTGTAGAAGCAATTGAAAGCTCGTCGTCATCTGCCTTGCGCTTTTTGGTTTCGGCAGACAAAGGTGTGAGATACTCTACTGTCTTTGCAACAATGCCGGTCTCCGGAGAAGGTGCCGCGCTTCTTCTGAAGACTGCAGGAAGGAAGCCGGGAGCGCCACCATAACGTTTGATCCATGGATTGGCATCGACGCATTTGTAACAGATAAACCCTTCGAAGTCATCCTCTTCAGGAAATCCTGGTGGCAGGGGTGGGTCCTCCTCGTCTTCTTCGTAAGCTTCACTGGCACTTGGATTCGGCCCACTCGTTGTGGCTTCTTCTTGTGCCTCTGCAGCCGATTCGTTTACGGCAGACTCTGCAACTTCGGTAATAGATCCAAGAAATCCTTCATTCTTTTGTTTGATAGGTGTACCCTTCTTTTTTGCGTTCTCGTACCAATCGGGCCCGAGACCAGAGATACAGCCAGGATGCCACCAGTCTTCTCCACAGCCTCCATCATCTGCAGTACCAAGACCAAGACACTGAAACATTGTACCTTTCTGCTTATCGGGATCATAGTCGCATTCGCAGCCACAAAATCGGTTTCTGAAATTTTGATTGTATTTGTTGTTCGGTTCAGGCAATTCTGAGTGTACGCCGCCTTTTGTGTTTGTGTCTGGATTGATGCGCAGGCTACATGGTGAAGTTGGTGGGAGACGCGTTGTACCGCAGTCGCATGTGAAATTTCTCTTGTTGAACAACTCTACCAGAGTGTGGTCACCATGACACGAAACTGAACATGAATAGCAAACGCCAGCGGGGGCGTAAGAAGCAGTAATTTCATTGGGAGGGGGATTGCAGGTCAAGCAAGCAAATATACTCTGTCGAAGTGACCCCAGAGGCTTTGTGCAACTATCAATGCTCTGTTTGCGCGAATAATTAACGATTGGAAGTGGAGTGTAGAGAGAATGCTTACATATGGCAGAACTTCTCGCGCGTCGGCTTCAAGCTGCAACTGAGAATTGATGAAACTGCGAGTTTAGATTAGCTATCAAATCCAATATACGGCTTCCGAACATACTCAGCTGCTGTGTGAGAATCGTCAGATTTCTGGGATGAGAAACTCTGGGTTCGACCGACGCCAATTTTGGGTGATGCCGGAGTTTCTGATTCCATGATGATCAAGTTTCGTTGAAAAATGATAGAAGAACAAAGTACAATTCTCAACTCGTAAACCAGTGGGAAGGCTCATAGCCTTGTCCTAGAAGCACTTTACGCGAAAGCCAATTCTGGCTTAGTGTGATCGCGTACACCCGGCAACGCGTTCTGAGTGTAAGTAAGCAGACATTTTACGCGCTTTGGTTCCATCCCTCATTTCAATCAAATCAGCTTTATGTAGAGATAAATGAATCAATCCATTTACATATTCACCCTCACTATTATATGAAAGTTCGACAGTTTGATAGCTCGGAACTTTAACACAACATGAGGTGCGCATGATATCCCCATTGCCCGATATCCGTTCCGTGAATTCATTTCACCTCCGAAGAGCTTCAACTGACACCATTCCTTAGTTCTCCATTGCGAAATAATATGTCTTCTGCGAATCGCGGTGTTGATGGTAGCCGAAACCGCCGCAAGCGTTCCAGAGAGCCTGATGATGATCTACCAGGTGCCCCCGCAGCATCTAGCCCTCCGGGTGATTTCAGATCGTCTCCTCCAGCACCAATCCGACATGGAGTTGAAGACGATGACGACGATGATATGGAGGATGACGTAGAAATAGCTGCTGATATTGATGACCTTGATGAGCTGGCGGAAGATGAGGAAGGGATTGATCTTTTTGGAGGAAATTACGAACGAGACTATAACGCACGAGATGATACAAACTATGAGGGGGCCGATATCGACGATGAAGGCGATTACGACGAACTTGATGCAGCAGCTAGGAGACAACTTGAGGCTCGATTGAATCGTAGGGATCGCGAATTGGCAAGACAACGTAGAATGCCCGCGGCCTTCTTGCAGGATGAGGATGATGAGGGCGATCTTGATTTGATGAACCAGCCAAGACGCAGACGCCATCATTACGACGAGGACGAAGATGAAGATATGGCAGATGACATTATGGAAGAAGAACTATCTCTTGAGACACTTCAAGACGTTAAATCTTCAAGCCTGGTCGAATGGATTGCTACACCGTCGGTCCAACGAACAATTAGGAGGGAATTTAAAGCTTTCTTAACAGAGTATACTGACGACCATGGAGTCTCGGTGTATGGAAGTCGAATTAAAACACTTGGAGAGATCAACGCAGAGTCTCTTGAAGTTTCATACGATCACTTGTCTGCGTCGAAAGCCATCCTGGCATATTTCCTGGCAAATGCGCCAGGTGAGATGCTTTTATTATTCGATGAAGTCGCTATGGAAGTCACTCTTTTGCACTACAACGACTATCGTCAAATTCACTCCGAAATCCATGTTCGTATTACCGATTTGCCGGTTCACTACACTCTCCGACAACTTCGCCAGACTCATCTAAATTGTCTGGTTCGGGTCAGTGGTGTGGTCACTCGCCGTAGTGGTGTATTCCCGCAACTCAAATATGTCATGTTTGATTGTACAAAGTGCGGCACAAGACTTGGTCCCTTCCAACAAGAGTCTAATGTCGAAGTCAAGATCTCCTTCTGTTCTAACTGTCAATCCCGCGGTCCCTTCAACGTCAACTCGGAAAAGACCGTCTATCGGAATTACCAAAAACTGACCCTTCAGGAATCACCTGGTACTGTACCTGCAGGTCGCCTTCCTCGGCACCGAGAGGTCATTCTGTTATGGGACCTTATTGACAAAGCTAAGCCTGGTGAGGAAATCGAGGTTACAGGCGTTTACCGTAACAACTACGATGCTCAATTAAATAATCGCAACGGCTTTCCTGTTTTTGCCACTATCCTCGAAGCCAATAACGTCGTAAAGTCCCATGATCAACTAGCCGGCTTCAGACTCACCGAAGAAGATGAACACGAAATCCGAGCACTTTCTCGCGACCCACAAATCGTGGACAAGATCATACACTCCATTGCGCCGAGTATTTACGGTCACACAGATATCAAAACAGCCGTTGCCTTATCACTTTTTGGTGGAGTTGCCAAAGTGGCTCAAGGCAAACATCATATTCGTGGTGATATCAACGTATTACTGCTGGGTGACCCAGGAACAGCAAAATCACAGGTTCTCAAGTATGTTGAAAAGACAGCCCATAGAGCCGTATTTGCTACAGGACAAGGTGCCAGTGCTGTGGGTCTTACTGCCAGTGTCCGTAAAGATCCACTTACTAGCGAGTGGACATTGGAGGGTGGTGCGTTAGTGCTTGCGGATCGAGGTACTTGTCTAATTGACGAATTCGACAAGATGAACGACCAGGATCGAACGTCCATTCACGAAGCTATGGAACAGCAAACAATTTCCATCTCAAAGGCAGGTATCGTAACAACACTGCAGGCTAGATGCGGTATTATTGCTGCAGCAAATCCTATTGGTGGACGATACAACTCGACTATTCCATTCTCGCAGAATGTTGAACTCACGGAACCCATTTTATCTCGTTTCGACATTCTTTGCGTTGTTCGCGACACTGTCGACCCAGCAGAGGATGAACGTCTTGCAAGATTCGTCGTTGGGTCTCATGGGCGGTCTCATCCAGGGTCTCAACCTTTAGACGAGAACCAAGCGGCAATGGAGTCAGAACATGATTCCGAAATGCGCGATAGTGCTGTCAATGGCGGGGAACCCAAGCAAGAAGGTGAAATCAAACAGGAGTTACTCCGCAAGTATATTCTCTATGCTCGGGAGAAATGTAGCCCCAAACTTTACAACATCGACGAAGAGAAGGTTTCCAAGCTGTTCGCAGATATGAGAAGAGAGTCTTTGGCTACAGGAGCTTATCCCATCACTGTAAGTTCAATGACGTACCGTTTCGCAGTGACACTTTCTGACATGTGTTAGGTCCGTCATCTTGAAGCTATCATGCGAATCAGTGAAGCTTTCTGTAGAATGAGGCTTTCTGAATATGTCTCTTCGCAAGACATTGATCGAGCCATTGCAGTCACCATTGAGTCATTTGTTGGCAGCCAAAAAGTTAGCTGTAAAAAAGCACTTGCACGTGCATTTGCTAAGTATACACTGGCTAGACCTGGCGCCGGTAGAAGGAATAGGAACATGGAGAGGGGACAGAGGGCAGCTACAGCTACCATGGCTTAGATAATTTTGCACCTTATGTCTTCTGCAAGGAGTTATGGATACGCTTGCCTGGATATGAATACACCAATTACGAGATAATGAGCATGTGATATTTTCCCTTGGCCCCGTTCTAGTTTCCAACAGTGCCACTATCTCCTTAAGCAGCTTCTCTTGCAGCTGGCGGTTCAACAGGGCTAGCCGCAAGAGACCTGGTGCCCATCGTCCTATACTGTCCAGCACGACCAGTTGTTTATTCCCCCGGCGATTTACCGTGGCTCACCACCCACTCTCGTTAGTGAATATGCCGAAAGCATCCCCCACAAGCTCAACAGACCCACTTAGAGCATGATTCGACCCCCCGTACGGAACCGTGCTCACATCAAATCGAGAATGGAAAATCATCTTCCATTCTGTTTTACCGATGATTATCCGAGGTTTACCCCGCTCCGTTCCTCCTACACCAATTATTACTTTCAGATACGTCGTACAGGTCTCGCAACTGCGGAGAATCACATCATCCGAGGACTGAATGAAGACTGGTGATACGGGCCTGACGTTCCATGGTATTCATGGCCACTTCCCTCCTTTCCTGTTATGTACTACACCAAAAATATACTATAAAATCAATTTCTCTTTAAACCTTTCACCATAGATTTTGCCCTTAGAACACACGGAGTTTGAGGATAGACCATCAAGATGACGAATAGAATTGATGTAGAAGATGTTTTGTCAAAACTCAACAATGTGGAGAAGGTCTCTCTGCTGGCAGGTTTGTTTCATTGACTCCTCATGGGCTTCAAAATTCTCACCTCAATAGGTACCGACTGGTGGCATACTACCGCTATTCCCAACCACAAAGTTCCGTCCATCCGTGTCTCCGATGGACCAAATGGTGTCCGTGGAACCAAGTTCTTTAATGGCACAACTGCCGCCTGTTTCCCGTGCGGCACTGGTCTAGGAGCGACATGGGATAAAGATCTCCTCCACCGCGCTGGCGTTCTCATGGGAGAGGAAGCAAAGGCGAAAGGAACTCACGTGATCCTTGGTCCTACCATTAACATGCAGCGCTCTCCACTTGGAGGTCGTGGATTCGAGTCTTTCAGTGAAGATCCTTACCTGGCTGGACTAGGTGCTGCTGCTCTTGTGAATGGGATCCAGGAGACCGGGGTGGTGGCTACAATAAAGCACTTCGTCTGTAATGACCAAGAACATGAAAGGAATGGAGTCAATGTCATCATCACCGAGAGAGCTTTAAGGGAATTGTACTTGCTGCCATTTCAGTTGGTGGTAAAGGAGTCAAAACCGGGTTGTTTTATGACTGCTTACAACAAAATTAATGGTTTACATGTGAGTGAGAATAAGAGGATAATTGGAGATATCTTGAGAGTGGAATGGGGATGGGAAGGTTGTATTATGAGTGATTGGTGGGGTACTTACTCGACATCAGGAGCAGCAAATGCTGGACTTGATTTAGAAATGCCTGGATCGACTAAGTGGAGAGGTGAGATGTTGCTTCAAGCTGTTGGAGTCGGCAAGGTGCCTCAACATACTTTGGATGAGCGAGCAAGAAATGTGCTCAAGCTGGTGAATCGCTGCGCAGACGCAAAAATTCCGGAGCATGCGGAGGAGAAGACAGCCAATACGCCGGAGACTGCTGCCCTTCTAAGAGAAATTGGGGCGGACTCAATTGTGCTATTGAAAAACGAGAATAACGTGCTCCCGTTGAAGAAAGACAAGAAGGTAAAAATTCTCAATCATAATGGAATAACAGCTAATATCCGCAGACGTTGATCGTAGGTCCAAATGCAAAAATTGCAACCTATCACGGTGGTGGGTCGGCATCGCTCGCAGCATATTACGCTGTCACTCCTTTCGATGGAATTACTGCACAACTAGAATCGGACCCGCTCTACACTGTAGGATGCTATGCCCACAAGGAACTTCCGCTTATTGGCCTGCTTCTTAAGACGAGCACTGGTGAAACTGGTGTCTCCTTTAAAGCCTACAATGACCCTCCGAATGCCGAAAATCGCGACCTGGCAGACGATATAATTCTTACGAAAACCGAGCTTTTGATGATGGATTACAACTGCCCTAAATTGAAGAGCGCGTTGTGGTGGGCTGATATCGAAGGATACATGACTGCCGAGGAAGACTGTGATTTCGAATTGGGATTAGGTGTTTATGGGACAGCAAATCTTTACGTTGATGGGGAATTGGTAATCGACAACTCAACGAAACAAATAAGGGGCACTATGTTCTTCTCCTGCGGAACAGTGGAGGAGAAGGGTGTTATCTCGCTGAAAAAGGGACAGACCTATCATCTCAAGGTTGAATTCGGGAGTGCCCTTACTTGTAAGCTGGATCAGGGAAGTAACGTGCTTTCCGGCGGCGGGGCAGTTAGACTTGGCGGAGCGAAAGTTATTGATGCAGACGAGGAGATCGCCCGTGCGGCAAAACTAGCGAAGCAGGCTGACCAGGTTATTATTTGTGCTGGGTTAAATGTGAGTTCTCGCTCTGCGGTACAATCGTATAGTAAACTAATTTATGCTTTCCAGGCGGATTGGGAAGGCGAAGGAGCCGATCGCGAGATATTCGGCCTCCCACATCACATGAACAAACTTATCTCAACCATCACCGAAATAAATCCTAATACCGCCGTCGTCATTCAGTCGGGAACGCCTGTTGCTCTCCCATTCCTTGACAGTACCCCCGCTCTTCTGCAAGCTTGGTACGGAGGCAATGAAACAGGAAATGCGATTGCTGATATCATATTCGGAAATGTCAATCCATCCGCCAAATTACCGCTTTCCTTCCCCAAACGCATCGAAGATAACCCAGCATTTTTAAGCTTCAGGTCAGAAAGGGGTAGAGTGATTTATGGTGAAGACGTGTACATGGGCTACAGATGGTACGAAGCACTAAACCTGCCTGTGAACTTCTCCTTTGGACATGGATTGAGCTACACCACATTCAAACTGAGCAATCTGAGTGTCGAAAAGTCCTCAGATGGAAGCGAACTTACTGTTAGCGTAAAAGTCAAGAATGTGGGAGAGATCGCAGGGAAAGAAGTCGTGCAAGTCTATATTCGACAAGGGAAGCCATCGATAAGAAGACCGAAGAAGGAACTGAAGGGTTTTGCGAAAGTTTCCTTGGAAAAGGGCGAGGAGAAAGAGGCCGAAGTCAAACTAGATATCAAGTATGCAGCAGCATTTTGGGACGAAGTTCGAGAGGCTTGGGTTGTGGAGAAGGATACTTACGAGGTTATCGTGGGCAGTTCAAGTGAGGAAGGAGCTGGCGAGGTGAAAGGAACATTCGAGGTTGAGAGGACTTCGTGGTGGAATGGTTTGTGAGATAATATCGAACGAATATAACCACGATTTGAGCAAACAGGAGGTACTATTTACTTATTTGATTAACGGATTCTCGAAATAGAGGCCCTCTTTGCCGCACAAAGGTTTCGAAGAGCCAGCTTCTGCACTTTTATCCGTTTCCACTTCACTCTTCTCCCGTCTTCTCACCTACTTGAAAAGACTCTAATCTCCATGGGTGGAAGACTGGAAGTTCTGGCTAATTATGGAGAAAGCTTCAACACTGCCGACGGCATGTCGAAAGGTAGCACTTTCACAGTCACCTGTGATAAGGACTAAAGCGTAATTCTCAGCCTTCAACGGATCGTGACCCTCTCCATGGCACTAGCACTGTAGGTTGACTTCTCAACCGTGGCATAAGGATCATCTCAAATTATGGTCCTATGCAGTAATTAAGATAAATATGATTTTTCTAAAACAAGGTCCAGAAGTGGTCATTAAATAAACCTGCTCTTCTGCGTGAATATGGATTGCTAGAGATGTTCACTAAAAGTGCAAATGCCCTCATTTCTGGTCTTCCGGTTGACTCACATGTACAGAAGCTCATTCAATTACTTTTGCTGCGCCCATTATGGCCGGATACGTGTCCTCTGTTTGCATATAAATATGGGTCCCATCTCTTCTACTTATATAGAACCACCTGCTTCTCTGAATGCCCTCATGTACGCTCATGGCCTACAATTGATTGTTAATTGTAGTTTCCCCCGTAGTCCATTGAATCTCATTCTCGAAAAGCCCCCACTTGCTTGCATCCTATGGTGTATTCACTTCTCGATTTTTGTATTCTGAGCTTACTCTAGGTGATTAGTATTACCACATGTCCGTCTTGTCCAGAGACTGGATGCCATCACAACAGGGGGGGGGGGGTTCTTTGGTCAACACTGTTCCGGGCTTTTTGAATGGAATGGTGGCGTTATTCAATTTCTATATTAATGGTGGTATGTACGGAGGGGGTCCCCTTTTTGAAAAGAGCAGAGTGTACTATTGAATTTAGAAGTCAAGGAGAATGGTGAATGAAGAGTTAGTCTCTAGTGATAAGCACGGGCTCGGAGGTCACGGGGGCAACAATTTCTATGCTGCTACTACCTGCGAACCAGTGAGGTTCCCTTAATCACTCAAATCCGTTGGTCTTAAAAATTCACTAGGACTGGCATATTCATTGCATCATCTACTTCTGCTATGTTTAGAATCCAACAGCCTAGATAAATTGATGCTTCTTTATTGATAAAGAGCGGAGGATTGCAGTTTTCTTTGTTGTGTTCTCTCATTGTTTAACTCTACCGCCTGCGTATCACTACCTACCAGCAGTTTGATTGAAACTGGGGGACCTCTTCTGACTACAGCGATTCAAGACTCTGAGATATTGTTACGAGTTATAAGCTATATAAGCCAACTTTACAGAGCAATCGCCATTTTATCAAGTGGTATATGAGTTGTGTATGGATACACTAGGAAATGAATCTCTCGCCGTTCTACAGATATCTCGATTACTCAACGAACAATAGCTGAGAATTGTCAAGAGTATTGAACAGCTATCTACAACCTCCGATATTTGCGAACAACTCATCTTTACCGAAACAGCTTCCTCGAAACAACATAGGACACTAAGATATATCTATCCTTTTGCTGACTACTCAATTACCAAGCTGGAGACCATCAAATTCGGTTTTAACAATTCACGATGAACTCCACACAGGAAGAAAACTTTGCTGGTGTCCAACATGAAGAATCTACTACTGGAGAGGATGAATCATATACTAAAAGAGGGCAAGGAGGTCCTGTTATAGATACGGAAGATACAGAGATAAATCTTGACGAGCAATCCAACTGGACTCTCACAACCACTTCCAAATCTCTTCCTGTTCTCATCGATCCTCCAAACCAGAAAAATCCCGAAGTCATCGAAAGCTACTACAAATTTTCCATCCGTATCCTTCTTCAGGTTTTCCAACTTCTTGCCAACCTTCCGAGACAAATCAGCGAGAAAGTTTATTACATCATCATGGACTCAGCTATTATTACCATGAATATTCTTAGACATTTCGCCGATTTCCTATGCTTATGTACGACTATGTCTCCCCAAATGAGCCAAAATCTGCTCATAATCCTGTCATTTGTAGCCATTGTCGTCTTAGAGGTCAACGGATGCAACATCATCTTTTTGTTCGTTGTGTTTTTCTTCGCAGTACTCTTCTCGATTTCTAATCACGTGAACTTCGGGTCGCGTTTTGCGATTATCATTGTCCTCATTCTCTGCCTGTTTGCTATGTCAAACTACCAGCTACACGAAGATCGCCGGGTAGTAGAGATGGCGACGATCGAGATGGAGATGATGAAGATGAAAATAGAGATGGCGAGGATAAATATGGGGAAGGTGGTAGAAATGGCGAAGGCAGATGTGGAGTCAGGGAAAGCAATGTCGAAGATAGACTCGGAGAAGGAGATCTCGAAGATGAAGTCGCAATTTTCATATGAGTTGGATATGCAGAAGCAAAGGCACTGTCCCACTCCTAACGAAGAGAAGCAAACCAACTCAATCTTCGCGAGCAACAATTAGTTCGAAGATTATAGTTCTCATGCAACCAGAGCTTCGAAAGAATCTAGGTAATTCATTCCAACTTTCCAAGCGCATGAGGCCTTTCTCGGATTCAAGACTGACATCTCTCCCAGCTTTTCCTTTCGCGCTCTGTTGATGTATTTCATCATACTAGAACAATTTGTTAGAATTCAGTACGAATACCTCGACTAGCAATTTTCTTTTGGATTTTTACCGGCTTCTTGCTGCTACCGCAGCCAAGTTACAGTTAAATTTTCACGATTCGTCAACTTAATCCGTTACGAGATATCGACAAAACCAGACAAAAAAGGCGATGGAGAACCCCCTTTCGAGCCCGTGAGCTGAATCTTTTCGTTATCTCGTAGCAAAATCTCAGAACGTTATTCCATGACAGCGTTCACAAATAAACATGTTCACAATATAAACGTTTTCCCCAATTTTGCTCCAAATGATACCGAAATCCATGATGATGTTCCTGCTACTGTTTCAGCTTCTTAATTTCCAACTAATTGTATGATTCCATAAGTGCTTACAGAATTCGATTGTCGTGAACTTTCCCGGTTAGAAAAGCCACCATGTCGGAGTAGATTGATATATATTCCATAGAGCAGGCGGGACTTTTACAAAGTCTTCTACTACAAGGACTAGCTATATAAAAGAGAGAGTTAGTCATTCTCATCTAGCGGGCAGTAGGCTTATCTACCGCCCTACTATCTCCCGCAAGGTAACAGAGCTGTACGAAGTCGTGCGAAGCTACAGGAAGAAGAGTATATACATCTGCTTCACTAGAAAAAATTTCACCCTAGAAGCGAGTGGAGCGGAGCCGTGGTTGGGGATCCTCCTCCGCCAACTGAGAAGTGGATACAATGTGGTGTGCGAGTAGTCTATGGTGTGCGAGTAGTCTCTGGTGTGCAAGTAGTCTACTTGCGAGCAGGTCAGAGAGCTAACTTCATATCACGAGATGACAGGTATCCCTTTCAAGGATTTATGACTAAGTAAAACTAGCTCTCTTTAAATTATTCTCCCTTTCTGGCACTTGTAGAGGGAAAAGGATGGAGGTGAACATCTGATCTGGTGTAGTTCTACAGATACCGAGACCAAACAGTGAACAATATTTTGTGTTCGAACAATTCCAAAACAGTACTGTACATTCAAGCATTCGTGTACTAAACAGTATATGGAACAAAAGACAGCCTTTGAACAGTATCAAGTTTATGTGTATATATGCTGGCCATCATAGCCAGTAGTTTCGAATTAACCATCGAAGACTACATAGGACTTTACTGATCGATTCTCTGTCAAGCACCATTATCTCACGATCCAGTAACCCCAACGCAGGAAACAACGTCGAATAACTTATCCTTTCAAAAAGCTTCGTTAGAACGCCGAAGGATTATAAGAAATATTTAGATCTGCTGCAGGTAACTAGGTCTGCTGTAGATATCTAGGTCCGCTATCACTCGATCGACATCTTGTTAAATCTCAAAAACTGATCATGGACGCACAGAACAACAATCCTACTGCTGATACAGGAGAGTCATCTATTTATGTAGAGAGACCTGCTCTTGAAAATGTTGAGTTGGCTTCTTCATCTACAAATCATCGCATTCTGACACAAGTTAGAATCAACCTCCTCAAAATCTACACTTTTGTCACCTTTGCCATCATTCAAACGCCAAAAGTCTTTCCGTGGTGCCTTCGATCCATCCGCGATATTATGATTTGGACCGTAGAGCAATTTCACGAGATCTACCTCATCGTCGAAGCTTTGGGTGTATGGCTGTGGCAACGTCATGATATTCTGCACATCTTGTTCCATATGAATGCAGCTACGATTGCGATTTTCAATTTGTGTAGACCCCTCTTGTTTTCAGTTCCTGCTATGATAGTCATGATCTCTTTTAGAGACAAATTGCAAGAGAGAGAGATATTGGCATTTTGCGGTTTCATCATTATGATCTGCGTCATCTTTGCTTCCTTGGAACACCGGGCCTCCCTTACCTCGGCCTCCATTACCTCTCAGCAGTTGGCTTTGAAAGAAGTAGAGTTAAGGCTCGCATTCGAACTCAAGAAGCTGGAATTGAATCGGCAGCCAGCTTAGAAACATCCTAGGTGGAATGGACATAACACAACAAACCGGTCCCATACACTTTCGAAGAGAAATTTTCGTCTACATGTGTGGATAAAAACATTCTTTCGTTGTTGCGTCTCGAAATTCGCATTTTGCCTACGGTCGTTCACCTACTGTCGTTAACCTACTGTCTGTCTTTCGCCGACTTTCTTTCGCCACCGTCGTTTCACCTAAGCTCTTTCACCTACGGTCTTCCAACTACTATCTTTCATTTAGACCATCTTTTCCGTAAGATCTTTCACCCACAGTCTTCCAACTACTGTCTTTCATTTACTCACCGGCTTCTACATACTGTCTTCCGCCTACTGTCTTCCGCCTACTGTCTTCCGCCTACTATCCTTTGCCTACTATCTTCCGCCGACTGCCTTTCTGCTCCTAAATTGGTGTCAATGGCCAAGACTCGAACCTCTTTTCAGCAGCCCAGTATGCACCATTTCTTTCTCGAACCTCTTAGTTTCACAACAAATACCATCTGCGACACGACACAAGACCTCACTCGTGACAGACTCTCATCTCAAAGCAACCGAATGAAACTCTTACTGCACCAAAGTATGGTAGTTTATGAGATGAATTTCGAGTGGTGGTCGAGATTCCCTCGAAGTACAACGAACAGCTTGGGCGTTTGCCATTTGGACTGGCGGGCTAGCTACCATGCAGTCAGAGGGACGGACGTATGGCAATCGATGTTCAGAATCAGCGGATAAGTGGAGCGAAAGAAACCTGAGGCCATGGGAGGATCTGTGAATGTGGTTGACAACTATGCTAGCTACGTCTAGGTCAGGCGTGGAGGGAGGCGGGGATCGACCTGCCCGGGGAAAGCGGGTAGGCTATAGTTAAACCAGCTGATAAATACAATCAATCTCTTAACATTTATGCGTCATTCTAGACAGAAACAGTACCATCGCGTTTGACTCCTTTGAAGCAACATTTAGTGAAATTAATACTCAAGCGGCGGGTGAGCCAGTCGTGTGCTTTACAAGTTATTCTCCCCAGATTGTGTAAGATGGGGATGTCTTGCGTGGTGGGGTAGTAGACATTCCGCGCTTATGTAAGCTGGAGAACTTGCTACTTACTGTAGGGCGCGGCGTCCACCAAACGAATTCATCCCGCTGTTTGCTGTGGAAGACGAAGCATGAATTGTGAGCATGTGAATACTCATACACGCCAACCCTCTCTCAGCCGATCGGTCGATCAAAAATTCTATTCATCCCCCATTCCTCTCTTTCAACAGACTTGTCCATGCTTCCAACGGATCTGCTCACCTGTGTGAAGTGAGAAGATTGCCGAAACCCTGCAACACTACCATCGCAATGTGCACCACGATATCGGATCCACGAATGCTAAAATATTCCAATACAAGAATGAAACATACCAGCAAAGAAGATATACACCGAGGAGGCCAAGGAGAATCAAACCCGCGACAACAAGAACTCCTTCTGCGCTACCCGTGCCATGCTCTGCATGAAAAACGACTACCCACATCAGTTTCCAGAAGGAACAAGTACATAACCAACTGTTCGACGGTTGGCGCCTACGAGTACAAGACGAGCCTAAATTACAAGAAAAGGAGATGGGCTACCATGCAGACCAAGACCCAAGATCGTATTTTCGAATAGTTCTTGGGTCTGAAGGTGTTATGAGATGGGCATTTGCTAGAATGGTGGAACAAGAGAAAAGGATATAGTGTGAGTTCAGCGTATAAGGAGAGCTGATACAACACCAACGAAGCGGTCGGTTACGATACCATGACTTTTTGGCGCCGAGAAAATTGAGAATTCTAGGAGAGGGAGAAGACTCGATCATTCATAGAGTCTTCCAAAACCTAGCTCCGAATACCTAACTTAACGGGGATTGATGTAGGGAAGTCCAACAATTAGTTGAAGGTGAATATCCAGACATTGCTTAACATGTGGGACTTCTACGATTCTATCTCAGGTGTGAGCTCCATCCCTCAATGAAAATGACTAGCAAGGCATTTGGGCTTGGCTAATAGTAACATCAAGATGTAGTAGTATCTGCGCTATTCCTTGAATCGGCAAAGTAACGCGATTCTTTGTGCCCAATGTACATTTCAACCCCTGGTTAAACCAAGCCTGATGTTCCACCTTCTGTTAAAAAGACTGTTCGTCAGGTATACCTCGTGGTGCCGCAGTTGTCGCCTGAGTAGTAGGTCCCTGCAGTTATCCTCCACTTTCCCGGCTTCGCCGCAACTTTATCACGAGCTTTCCGTATGGATGTCGTCTAATCTAACCCCAAAAATCTATAGAGTACGTTGATAAGAATATGCACCCCGCAAAATCTGGCAACTAGCTCAGAGCGCCGAAGCCGTCCATGTCTGGATCTCATCAGTCGGTGTGCGCATCTTCGGCACCTTCAACGACGAATTCTACGGTTCAATATGTCGGGCATGATGTTACGATGTTCGTTCATCAAGGTGAAAACGTGCTGGGGCCTCACATCGGCAATGGCTACTATACGGGCGATCAAGGAGATCGTTTTTTCTGGTCGAAATATGAGGATAATACTTATGTGCGGTATGTCAACGAACTGTGCTTTTTTGCGGAACTTCATCTCTTTTACGATGATGGCTCGCATTTGGTCGAGAAGTTAGACAATACGCGGAAGGTTTCGAAGAGTGCTACGCTCCTGGGGAAGCTAGGATAAGAATTATATTTACTAGACAGTGAAGCAAAACGAAAATAAGGGCTCAACTTTGTGGCTATCGGGTAAATAGGGGGAGAGTCAAGCAAGACACTAGTGGAAGATACACATTCTATGCACTGACATGTCCCCAAAAATGCCAAAAAAAATGGGGTCAGCAAACCGTTTCAGCTGCGGCTGAATCCAACAACAGGAATCTATAAAACCTCAGTTCCCATCACATCGATCCTTTCCAATATCCTGATTATAACGCGTGCATCAGTTCTCGAAAATGGAGCACTTACCACCAGTTTCAAATCCGTACCGACCACTTTTCATACCATTTGTAGCAGACCACAACGTCGGCTCGTTCGATTTCTCTGAATTCCAAAACCCAAGGGGATTAGATGTGCAAGATTTACTAAACGGAAACTTGCAGAACTTTTCCTCCAAGCAGATTGCCTCGTTTCTCCAAACATGGCTATACTTTGGCATGATGCGTGAGGTTCTCGATATCGAGATCCCCATCGAAGATTTTGTGCGCACGGATGAGAAGGGAAAATGGATCACGACGGAGAAATTGCCGCAGTACATGCAAGTATTCAGAAACACAGTGGAAGCAGAAAGACTCCTCGAAAACATGGCGGAGCTTTTCGACGCGCGCAATGCCCGCATTCGTGACTGCTTCGCAACTGCACGTACGTACTGGCTCGATCTCGTGGATCTGAAGGACAATCCGCTTCCCGAAGAGGTTTATTTTGGAATCCATGTTCTCGCAAACACACTCCAAGTTGGAGCCACTGAGATTTGTGGGCGGGGCAGATATTGCATCTACCCGCTCGAAACAACACCTCAGCCAGGTTACCGAAAGGTGCCGTGGGAGAAAGATATGCACTGGAGAATCACGCCTAACTCGTTCATGGAGAGGCGAATGAGGGAGCATGGCTGGTGTCCGGTTGTGAGTAGACAGATCCAAAAGGAATTTAATCTGCTGGGCCAGTATTACGTCAGTTTGTTTCAGCCGCCGGTACGGAAACTAAATCACGACCGGTGTAGCAGGTCGGATAGAGATTGCAAGGGATATCAGGATTTTGTGGGCTTCGATAAGCACTTAATCGTGGGATGCCAATGTGATATAGGGGAGGTGGATAATATTCGTCTTGCTGAGATCTTGCGAAACGATGAAGTGCCCGTGTTATGTTTTGACGAGGAGACCAAAACCCTGGAAGTCGTATCCTCGGAAAGCCAACCTGACTTAGAATATGTCGCTCTTTCACACGTGTAAGAAATCTCTACTTGGAGGGAGGTAAATATAGCTAATAGAATGATAGCTGGTCTGATGGCTGGGGCAATCCTCAGAATAACAGCCTTTCACTTTGCAGGATTGAGCAGCTAGTCACCTGGATGAAAGGAAGCTTCACGATCCCAGATTTCAAAGGACAAAAAGAAGAGGGCCAATTCCAAAGACTATCTGACTTTCAGATGCAATCCTCTTCGGGCCGATGGCAACGTGCATCATCATACTCACTGCCATCTTCCGACGGGAGCTGGGCCCCACTTCCAGATAGAGGGTTCGTTGGAAGATTGTATTTTTGGATGGATACGCTATGTGTTCCTCGAGGACCGAAAAACATTCACAATGCGGCTGTCATGAACATGCGGAATGTTTATGAAAATGCAGAAAGGGTTTTGGTGCTCGATGCCGAGCTGTTAGCATCGTCCGCTCAAGCTTCGTATGAGGAGATAAACATGCGGATCCAGGCTTCACGGTGGATTCGGCGACTTTGGACCGTGCAGGAAGCGGCTTTAGTCAAGCGGTAAGATGTCCATAACCGCAGCATGTTCTCTTGGTCCATTTTGCTTTTGCTAATCCAATACAGTCTTATTTTCCAGTTCCAAGAACCCGTTCTCATATCCACTGCGAGCCGTCTCTGGGAAGATCGAATGGTTGATCTGCAAACCAACTACTACAATTCTGTCGGCTGGGACTGTTACCACCCATTCAATACTTTTCAAACGATCAAAACCCCCGCTAAACGGATAGCATGTATATGGTATATCTTTCTAAGCAGTCGCTCGGTCACACTAGCGAGTGACGAAGCTATTTGCGGGGCGATCCTCATGGACTTCGACATGAAATATCTCCTTGCAACTCCGGAGAACCACGAATCGGAAAATGATGACGATCATGATGTTGTCACCCAGACGGAAGCTGATGAGCGTATGCGTAGGTATTGGGAGCTACATACCTCCTATGTGCCTATACCTATTTTATTTGTTCCCGGCGCTAAACTTCCGATGCTTGGATTCTCATGGGCGCCTGCGTCACTCCTTTCGTGCGCCTATGGAGGGCCCATTACGGATCTTGTTGGGAGTATCACCAAGAGCTACATTCCAAATACATGGGGAGGAGGAAAACTTCGCTGGATTTTACGTTATCTTCTGCGGATTCCACTGGCTCCCACTATCGGACTTACCATGCTTCTCCCACCCAGAAAAGCCTTCTTACTTTCTCCACCTCCCGTGCGCGACCAGCCCGCGAAAAATTATCTTGTCTGTAGATTAGATGGTCAAAAGTATTACATCCGGCCTGGAGTCGACACCTTAGACTTCTCAGACGTGTCAGACGCCCTCTCACAAGCCACGCTCCTTGCCGTCATAGTGGAGATCTTACCGACAAAGTCGGAAGCCGACAGCTCTGCGCAGGCGGAGAGTTACGTGGTCCAAGCAACACGCGCAGCTTTGCTTGTGGTGCGGAGAAGAGGCTGGTTTACGTGGACGGCTCAGTACATGAAACTTGTCAGTGTGATCAGAGATGGAAGCGATGGCTTCAAGCATCCACGCGTACCTTATTCGACTGCAGATCGAGAGGAGATGAGTAGATCTGATTTGAAAGCGAGCTGGAGAACAAAAGAGGAGAGGTGGTGTGTGATATGATATCGTGAAGCGGATATGCCCTCAAATCCTGTGGTCGTGGATTATTATCATTGTGTAATGGTCTACTATATTCAAGAATAACTGTGGGTGATAGGAAAGTAAATGAATTCGAGTTACTATACTCATTGATGAATTGAGATGGCCAAATGTAAGAGGATGAAATGACGTGGTAATATGCTACTACAAGTACGAGTCGACTTCGTGAAGTTGAGATGGATTCATGGTATGTACTGAATCTCTCTTCTTGCAAGATCATCAATATTAGTCTTCAGACCAAGCTTAAAACGATTTCTCTAAATCGTCAAGTCCGAAGGGATGAAGTTATACATGGACAGAGTAAGAAGAATTGTAGAGATACCATGTATATCATTATCTCTTTCTGTCGATATATTGAAACCATCAACACTTATAGATCGCACCTCATGGCATCTCAACAATATTAGCCCTTCCCGCTTGGTCTTTTGCCCCCCTATTCATCTCCCCAATCATATTCTCACTCTGATCTCTCCTCCCACCCATTCCCTCCCAACCCGGAGTCGTCTCCGTAGAGCCTATCTCCACTGGCACCACAATAT
>LLKJ01002048.1:0-13393 GCA_002242865.1 Clarireedia sp. CPB17
ATCAATCAATCAATCAATCAATCATTACCCCTCCATTAGTCTATTCAGCTATAAATGATCGGCACTTTCGTGAAACACAAACCCAATGTCGCACGTGAAAAAATCTGCATGCAGAGCACATGGCTCGACGCAAGAGCCTCCGTGTGCGGAACGCCATCCAATAATAAGCAAAGCGGGAAACGTGTTGAAGAAACGAATATGTGTATTTCTTTCTCGTATCCCGGTTTCTTATATCTGCATAAGCCTGAACCCGACTGCTCGGACCTCAGCCGCAACATTTCCTTTTTCGTCACGCCACAAGAGGGGCTGGTGTCTCAGTGCCACGTGGATTAGGAGTTTAGGGAAAGAAATTATGGCTGCATGGGTGGCTCGTCTCTGTGTTTAGCCTCGGACTGTGAGTAGGAAGAACACACATCGAGTCCTGGCAACTCACGGGAATCAGATAACTTATGGTTTAAATCAGTCTAGTGTATGAGGTGTTATGGGGTGATAAAATGTTTCGATCACAAGAGACGGGATGATCTCAGTAAGTAAAGAATGTGGTAAGTTCATTATACGCAAAATATATCTAGACTCTACGTCCTTCTTCATCGGCCGTTATTCTGCCAAACACCAAACGCCATTCTACCCCTTTTCAAGCATTTAGCTTAGTCCTATGATATCGTATACCGTCCCAGTCGTTGCGACACAGCACACCGACCAGTACGCACCATCTTTAAAAGATCAATGCATCACAACCGCCACATGATCATCCATATATTTGCTAATATCGCCCAAGCACAAACTAGCGATAATCGACACAGCGCCGAACGCGATACTGACATAGTACACCATTGGATAAGCGATCGCATAAGCTTCCTGGCCAGCGACCACGACTTCATTCCAGATGGTAACGTTGTTGCCAACCAAGGGGAGGATATCATCGAGTAAACTCGCACCAGTCAGATCCGCGATCTCGGTAATGATTTTAAGGTCGAAGATGTTATTCGCATAGCATACGAGCGCGACTTTGACGGACAGTTCTGGAACGAACTTGTTCAGGAAGACGTTGTAGTAGGTTGTGTAGCCGATGGCTCCTCCGATGACACGAATAGCTAGCGTAAGCGCAGCCACTGTCGCGATGAGGTCGTCTGGGCAGATGATAGTGGTGATGATGCTGGCAGGGACCACAATACCGCCGATTCCGAGACCAGCTAACACGAGCCAGCCGTAGACCGAGTTGATGTTGTTGCGGTCTGCAGCAGCCATAGCGCCGCATCCGGCGGTCATCATACAGGAGGAGATAACCATAAGCATACGGTTCCCGCCGCGGAAGACCGATAAAAGCCAAAGAACAATGCATGCGCCGACGAGAATGGAGAATCCGATGGGAATACCACGGATACCAACGCCGATGGGATCATGGCCGTATACATTGAAGGCTTGAGTGGGCCAGAAGAGGAGAACAGAGAAGAAGTTGGCGCCGGAGATGAAGGTGATGATCAAGGTGAGGATGAGAATTCGGGGTTCTTTGTGGAGGCGACGAGGGAATAAGGGGTGGCTAGCGAATTTGGCTTCCCAGATGCAGAATGCTATGATCAAAACTGCTCCGAGGATCAATGGAACAAGAACATGGGCGGTAGACCAGTCGTACTGTGGGAAATTTGATGTTAGACGATATTCCTCACGTGATACCATATAAGTAGGGGGCCGACACAACTACTTCCATCCCCAGCTCTCTGCTTGCAAATCTCAAGATTGCACGATGACCAGTTGAGTTTGGATGAAAAATGAAATATAACATCAAGTGGGGATATATGGAAAGGCGGGGGGGTCTTTTTTGGCGAGAGAAAAAGAGAGAATTTTGCGCATACCTGATATCCTCCCCAAAGGAGTCCTGCAACGAATAGGATAATACCGCTAATAGACAAAAACCCACCAACGAAATCGATCTGTGAGATGACTTCACGGCGTGATAAGCCAGTAGAATTGACACGAGGTGGTGGGTGGTAGAAGATAGCCGTCATAATGAGACCCATGAAGCACCACAAACCGCAGAATAGTCCGACGTATCTCCAGCTTGAATGAGATGCGATGAGTTGGCCCCAAAGCACGGATGGGCAGAATGGCAAGATGGTGAAGATCAGAACTGCAACGTATTTCCCGCGTTTGGCAGTTGGTGCAAGTTCTGAAGTAGCGGCTAATGCAGTCAGTTCGTTGATACCTGCGCCAGCGCCAGCAATGGCCATTCCACCTGGCACATGTTAGCTGTTAATATATCAAGTGATAGTTAAAAGTTACCAATGAATGTGTTCATGCTGTGTGCAGTCGAGCAGACGATCATTCCGATGACGATCAGAGCTGCTCCACTCATGGCGACCCATCTTCTGCCCAGAAGATCCGACAGAGCTCCGACGAACGGACATACAGCTGCTAGAGCTAGTAGATTGGCGAGGACGAACCACGTCCACCGGTCTGCGCCTCCGAGGTCGCCATAGATATATGGTGGTATACCGCCTAAGCGATGTCAGCAAGGGGTCTGAATGAAGTTCAAATGCATCAACGCACCGAAAAGGTATACAGGTATCTGACTACCAGTCCATAAGAAAGCCATGGCAACAAGGGACATGAGACGGTTGAAGGTCATCTAGAAGAGAGGAGTTAGCGACAGGTAAGACATATTTGGAGTGCTGCAAGAGCGAATAGTTTTTGTGTAACCACGCAACTGATTGGTTCAAATTACTTGTGCAACGTGAGATAAACATACTGGAGGTTCATGATCATGATCTTCGTTGTCGCCATACGTCCTCAATCCATCTTTCTCATAATAATGTGTGTTGCCAGGTACTCGCGAGACAGTGCGGATCACGTCAAGATGCTCTGGTAAGCCATTGCTTGCGGAGCCCGTCTCCTTGTCAATTGAGTTCGACATCGAGTTTGCCGAGTGAGTCGTAGGGGCAATTTCTGCTTGACCCATTGTGTCGCGATTTCTGGAAAGTAAAGATGGGAACAGTGCACAAATCTCTGTAGCACAGCGGATATCGTTCTTGGGTTATGTATGTCTTCTTCAGTGGAGACGAAAAGCAACACCCTCGAGGTTCTTCAACTTCTTCTTATGGGGTTCATGCAATCTTCATATATCATGTATTAACCATGTCATGCGGCCACGCCCCTATTCGCTACCACCCATGTAAGGAATGCAGAGAGGCGGGGCCCCAGATACAGTACGAACCATACCCCGGCGTTAGTGGCTGAATGCGCTGTTGAACATCATTCGTCCGGTAGACAAGCTTGGCGTAATTGAGAACATCATCTATGTCCTCATGCTGCGCAAACGTGTTCGCGACCTTCCTCTCTTCGGCAGTGGGCCGAGGTGTTTTTGGATATTTACAGCTTGCTACTGCATTACTGCATTGCAACTGAAGGATGAAGAGGGGAGAGGGGAGGGATGGGACTAGATCTTCCCTATTGTTCCCCAGCTCCTTAATCAAGCCAAGGCTCTGAACGGATGCGTCCGACAGTGGTAAGTGGGTGGTAGCACTAACATTTCGATCAGCAACCTCAAGGCTTTTACTATAAAACCCCTTTAGCCTTGGCTGGTGTTATCCCCGAATTGGCTGAACAATGTCCGTGCTACCGTCGCACACTGGGCAGTTAATCTTACACTGTAGTACACAAGTTTCTCCACATTGCTTTCGATAACTTACATACTGATAGCTATGCCAAAGAAGGCGATCACGGACTTACCGAAGTCTTCAAAGGAAGCACCGTTATCATTGGACCCGCAGTACGGTGGGAGGACTCGAAGGTCGAAGGAGCGATATCCTAGGGAAAATATTGATGTTCTTGCCAGGGTGCTCGCATCCGGCAATGCGAGTGTACAACGAGTTGAGTCGTATTTTTGCGAAAGAGAGTAAGCTTCTATCTCAAGGGTGTGGCGGACCAAAGTGCTGGAATCATCCCATGGCTCCCACGGTCTTATCGAATCGTCCCGTCCCAACCAATGTGTAACTTCTGTAGTACGCCACTTTGTCTTGTCACATTTTGGTGTCGTAGAAGTAACCAAACGGATTGCTAAGAAAGCCAATTGTTGTAAAGCTTTCGAATTTTAAAGAAACCTCCTCGGTAAGTTCTGGGGGATCGCGGGGTAAGGTTAAGTTTGCGGGGTTGGATGTTCTAAGTTGCAAGCTAAAAGTTGCAGTGGGCCGTACCTAGGATCAGCAGCCTTTTGAGCCTGAGGAAATAGCAATTCATTTAAAAACGATAATGGTGCTGCCGATAAACTGCAAGAATACAGAAATGATAAAGTGGCTGGGGGATTATCGTCGCCACATCATTGAACCGACATGGCTGATATTAAACATTCGGGGCGAAAAGATACAGACCTAGATAGCCCTTTGGGTACCGATTGTGCAGTGTTGTGCTAGCGACCCAAACGGACTGCGGGTCGCCAGAGGCAAGTATTGACAAGTATTGACAAGTAGTCATCTAGCCTCAGCTAGCATGACTTCACCATGATCTATCACAGACCGCCGTTTAATTGCCTAGAAGTCGTAAGTGGGCTAGACCTTGACACGCTTGACTAAGAAACAGGTGATTGCTGTCCTTCCTCAGAAGGATCGCCTAAAGTAGTCAATCACATCTATTGAGTGCAAGTAGACTCCATAGCAGATGCCGCTGCAGAGCGATGCACCCCTGGCATCCGACACTTATCAAGATGTAGGATTGAAGGAGATCAGGTTTCCACTTCCAAGACCTTTACTGTGAGGACTTTGATAAGTCTGCTTATCAAGGCTGTTAGCGACAAGCATATTAAAGACAAGAGATTGAGAGCTAGACATGAACACCCTGCAGAGGACACTCCTCGAACCTTGCGCCACTGACTTGGACACCGGATTGTTCGAACAGAGCTCAAGGAATCAAGCAGGTATTTACGGCACAAAATGGGAAATTTTGCATTTCTTATTTATCTTAAGGTGACTCAAAAACGCTGATGGAACCATAAAATCTGGCCAACGCTCTGAGGCGCCCCGATGCTCTTCTACTACCAAACGCTTGTTCATGCATGCGCCCTATTCGCGCTGCCATGCTGGCAGAAAGCAGTTGTCCTTATCAAATATCCCATTTCTCTCATGTAGCCATAATCGGTATCTCGTGTGTATTGTTCGGCCCAGTCTTTGTGCGCACTGCTTAGAGGTATGTCTAGGTCATGGCATGAGTGCGGGTCCATTCCTTAGCTGTTGCGATGGCTGCCGGTTCATCCTCCTTCCATCTTTTCGCGACATCTGGGGCTAGAGGGTCATCTGGATTGGGAGCGCCGAGCAGAGCTTGGATTGAGAGGAGGATGGTTCGTATTTGAAGTGCAGGAGACCAGTTACCTGTGTAGTACCCATGAGCGCTGTGCGAAAACGTGGGATCATCGGCAGACTGCAAACAGTGTGTACATACTCTTTAAAACATCCAAACAGATTCTCCCAAGCTTGTCAATATTTGGATGATAGATCTTGGTGAGAAATCGGATCTTAGGTGGAGTCATAGGGTAGTCATCGGGCAGGAAAAGTTCCAATCTGAAGATTCCTCCTATACGCAAACATCAGCATCAGGGCAGATGGGAGTAAACAGCCTTGCCCACCTTCATATGGAGATGAAGAGGGTCCATGTATTGAGACGTCGAAATATCTTAGGTTATCTTCGTGAGGGACTGCGCTGATACCCGGAACACTAGAACGCACTTCATCAGTTCATCCTTCTAGAAGAGTGGTGTAATGGATCAACTAACGGCTCTGCCATCAACCTCTCTGTCTCTTTGATAATCCGCTTTGGTAGCGCGGCCATGATGAACTATAAGCACACTATCACGCCCAAAGTTAAAGTTGTCGTTGATATGGTTTGTTCCCGGGCGCAATCTCCAAGTCTAGATCTCGAGAATCTATCAAGAAACGGAGGTATGCAATATCGTGTGTTTTGTGTTTGATAAGAAAATATTGTACCTATCGATCGGTTTTGTGGTGGGGTAGTTTGTCAAGGAAAGTTATCTCTTCGGAATGAAAGGAAGAAGGGGCGTTTGAACCTTGGTAGAAGAGATGTAACAGTATTCACTACAGTGACCTCTTGTAGATGCTCGAAATGCTGGAGATCATTCACTGCTCTTGCCAAAATCCCAAGATGTGATTAATCGCCAATCTCGAGGTCGATACCCCAAGCATCTGCGGCACCTGCCGTTTCCGCGCCATTGAGCTAAGCCTTTTTGGGAACCACCAAATCGCCGACCTATCTCGTTTTCGACAAACAGCTTGAACAGAGCTATTGGGCTTTCGCCATGAAATGAGCCTCTAACACGTACCGTGCAGTTAAAGCTAATTCTCCTGCTACTGAGGAAGGGCGCAGCCTTTCTGATGGCTCCTGCGACATCTGCGAAGTAAAAGCTTTTAAGATATAATTTCCTCGAGCAATCGCGCGCAAACACTGAAATCACAAATACCGAGAATGCGACAACGATAGGTTCGAGATTATGGAAGAGTCGAGGAAGGGGAAGACTATTAGGTCAGCATTTGATAGCACAACATTCGAGGCAGATGTGTCTATTCATGTGGACCGAAAAGTTGGGTCGGCATCAATCTCTCCATCTGGGAGAGATGTGGCTTTGGCGTCGTGGGTACCCTCGAAACTGTCTCATACGAACAATTGCTAACCCAGAACTGCTCCAGGACTGATGGCCTTGATATAATTGACCTTGATTCTCCATTAAACCCTCCACGCCATCTCCGACATGGCCTTCCATGGCTTGTGGCCGACGTCCAATGGTCTCCATTCGCGGTTCGCGATTACTGGGTGGTTAGCACAGCGAATCAAAAAGCGCTTGTTTGGAATTTGAACATGCAAGAGGATGCATCTCACGGCGCAATTGAGCATACTCTTCACGCCCACACGAGAGCGATCACAGACATAAATTTCTCAGCACATCATCCTGATGCTCTTGTTACATGCGCTGTGGATGGCTACGTACATTGCTGGGATTTGCGCAGACCAAGGCAGCCCGTTCTTACATTTTGTGACTGGTTTGCTGGTGCGACTCAAGTGAAATTTAGTCGGCAAGACCCACATATTTTAGCATCATCTCATGATAGATGGCTTCGAATTTGGGATGATAGAAAAGGTGCTGTGCCATTGAGATCTATTAATGCGCATGAATCAAAGATCTATGGTGTTGACTGGAATCGTACCCGTGCTACAAGCTTAGTTACTTGCTCCTTGGACAAAAGTATAAAATTTTGGGACTATGAGAACGAATCTGATGTGCCGGAGCGCACTATACGAACGGAATTCCCAGTATGGAGGGCACGACATACACCATTTGGTTGTGGGCTTCTAGCCATGCCCCAGGATACGCCAGGAAACCTTCATCTCTATGACAGACGGATAAAGGGCGATAACTCTATCGATACAACCACTGAAACCGTTATGACTTTTCCCGGGCACGGCAACTATAAAGTCAAAGAATTCCTATGGCGCAGTCGCGGAAACATATCGGATGATGGATGCGACAACAGAGAGTTCCAGCTTGTATCCTGGGGTGAAGACAATCAGTTACGAATGCAACACGTTGATTCTGAGATATTGGAGGGTGTTGGATATGTTAAAGGCGAGCCGGTCCATGGAAACTTGATTTTTACTCGTAAAGGTGCAACCTACAAGACCTTCCGCACTACCGAGCATGCAGGAAGTGACAAAAAGTCAGCAACAATTACGGGTCCTCGACCCAGTAGTCTAGGCTCTAAAATTAGTGCTTTGAGTGCAGGTATGAAAAAGATGACAATACCTCATACTTCTCGTGCACATGGCACCATTCGGGCACCTGCAATGAAGGTTAAGGACAAACTTGCGAAACAAGACGACCTCAATCAATCGCAGATTGGATGGATGAGTGGCATTAAATTCAACAAGCATGAAAATCGAGCATTACGCCAAAAGAGGGCTGGATCTAGAAGACTATCTTTGCTTACTCCTGAATTTGAAGAAGACGGGGATTGGGATGAGCCCGAAAGCTTACATGATGAAATAATTCGCATCAATGATCAGCTTCCGAAGATCACATTTGAAAATGTTGACATGGACAAGAGGACGGTCGTTGTTTCTATGAATGGACCATGGGGTGACAACGGAAATGCTATCTACATAAAAGCCACCATCACATTTCCTGATCATTACCCAGAATCGAAGGCACCAACTTTTACGCTTGGGAAAACATCGCTCATGACCGACGAGACATACAACAAGCTTAGGAAAGAAGTGCAACAGATCGCATCAAGCTTTGTCAGCCGTAAACAAGGCTGTCTCGAAGCAGCTCTATGCTATCTTCTTGGTGAAGTCAATCTAGAAGCAAGTACAATATTCTATAGAGACATAGATGATGATGACCTTGATGATATGGATGGCCTAGCCGATGAAAGCTCTAGCGATGATGAAGATAGCAATATTCCTACAGGTGCATCTGCAATGATGTCTCAAGAACTTGACTCTAGTGCTACAGCAGAGACACTAATTAACGTACCTCGCAACATCAATGTGCCTATACCCCGAGTTTGCGGTGCACGATTTGGAATGAACGGCAAACTCGTTTGCTTCTTCCCTCCTAAAGAAGACAAAGTGAAGTCCCTCCTCGAAAAAATCACCGACACTAGGAACACACGAGCCAGAGGGGAGCCTATTTTCGAGACATTTGGCAGGCTTTACAACAACAATTCTCCTCAACCACGAATCAAAGCCACCTCGACTACTGAGGATAGTAAAGCCGATTCGGAAGTTTCCGACGATTATGACTCTTCAAGCAGCAGTGGTACAGATTCTTCTCAATTCAGAGTTACTCGCTTTCCCCCAATGACAGAGTACTGGCGTCGTTCAAACCGGCGTTTCCATCTGCGGGGCTCACCAACCATCTTATCACAGAGGTCTGGTGCAGCTGGTTCTAGTGCAGCCGGAACAGGGACTGGCACCGGTACAGGTGTTGGTACGGCTACTGGAACAGGTGCTAGTAGATCACGATCTATCAAGCCAAAGAATACGATCTCACTACACGATGTGAACGATCTCCTCCCTGCGAAAATCCATCTTGCAGAAGAATATGCCATTTTCGGTGACGGTCCAGTCCTCTGCGAGAAGAACGCACAAGTTGCCGAGAAATACGGCGATGATAAGTTAGCTGATGTTTGGAGATATGCTTCAATGCTGTTGCGTAATGATGTTCCTCTCGAAATTCTTGACCAAACTCACCGCCGTCAACCAATCCTCGTTATTGCAAAGAGTATGGCAAAACGATATCGCAGTAATAGTGGTTCAGACAGTGGAATTGATGTTTCTCACGACAATCGTGTTCGACGTGGGAGTTTGTCTGGGAGAGTTAAATGGGGGAACAGTCCTCTTGCCAAGCAGTTGATTGAAGATCTGTTTGCCTATTTCGAGGACCTTTGCGATATACAAATGTTGGCAATGTTATCATGTGTTTTTAGTGAACCAACCGCAGCGGAGGCACCATCTCATGTCAATCTTGGAACAAGTCAGCCACAAACACCTCTCTCAATGAAAACCCCAGCATTTTCAGTGGATTACTTTCCCAGCAACAGTGCAGCATGGAGTATGTATCAGAAAACTCCAATGCATTCCGCTACGTCGACGCCAAAAATCTCAAATACACCTTCCGGGGTTTATGGATCTATGGGATCTTCAAACGGAGCTTGGGGCAGTGATCCCGCTTCCGCTTCTTATTCATGCGGTGATACACCCCCTTTAAGGTCCACTAGGGGCAGTTCGGAACATCTTCCTCAACATACTCAGAGTCTTTCGACTTCTCCAGAGAATTCTAGAACTTTCCGACGCGCAAACTCTGGTCTTGCATCTAGTTTTGCTGCAAGCTTTTCACGACCTTTCTCGGTGACGGCCTCATCATCGCCACCCAATCCTCCACCAAGTCGCAAACGACCTAGTCCAGTTGAGCACATGCTAAGCTTAGCTCCTAGTGCTATAACCTGGGGAAATACGACGGTCTTGGGGAGCGTTAAAGAACAGGCCACCTCTGAACAGCTGGCATTCTCCGATGATGAAAGCACCATGGATGACCCGAAACCCACAGTTTGCACCGGTATTAGCGTAACTGTTGTCAATCAGAATGCCTTTGACGACGAAGGATGTATGGGCACATCTCTGCTAGGCAATGAGCGCACTGCTTTTTATGCGAAGTATCGTCGAGCTTATGCTGAGTTGCTTTATTGCTGGGGTCTTCCGTTGGCTAGATTGGAAATTCTAAAGTATAATGGACTAAGAGATCAAACATCCGACTCGACACTTATGAACAAGAAAACATTTGCGCCGTCGATAGTGTCTACAGATAGTCACACCATAACGCATGAACCATCGCCACCATCGCCAATTATCCTAGGCAAAAAAGAGTCTCAACAGTCTCAATCAACAGACCAAGGTCTGGATGTTGTTGGCTATTGCCTTAAGCATGAGGCGCGCCTGGATTCTTTGCCTGGAAGTTCTGCTGGCGGTGCTACTGGACGTTGTGACAGATGCAAAACAGTGCAGCATCAACTCCGCTGTACGATTTGTGCCGAGCCGATCACTGGGCTCTTTTTACCATGTTTATCATGCGGCTGCGCAACCCATCAGCATTGTCTCGTCGAATATCGATTGGAAGGCTGTACCGAGTGTCCTGGTGGTTGTGATTGTGACTGTGGTGAAAAGGCTAGCATAGGCTTGATAGAAAGTTTCGAGGTCATGATAGAATTTATGCGAGCACTGGAGAGGAAGAAGGCGGTTACAGAGAAAGAAGCAGATGATGAATGGGATTTGGATGATAAGACGGATTGGGAAACCATCAATATTCCTTCTGGTGGTTTGGGCAGAACTCATTCTACAATGGGTAGAAGGGTTGAACGAGTGAAGGCTGGTGATTGGGGACTGTCGGGTACAAAGAAGAGGTCAGGGAGTATGAGGAAAGACGAAAGTTTCTCTTATCTTGCGTAATGGTTGGTGTCGATGGTGTTGGTGGGACTCAGACAACATGCGGAGTTAGAAGATCGGATGTATCTAGGTTGATGGCGATGATGGCGATGATGGCGTTGAAGATGCGAAATGTATGATTAGATGAGCCCATGCGGGTGATTATGTACATGTAATTTTAGTGTTTTGCATCTTAGGATGATTATGAAAAGGCCGTGGGCCGTATCTCGTCAAGCTACACAATCTCGCATACTTTTTGTTTAGATGCTTTGATGCTTGACGAGCAGTCGTCCCCGCCTCATGTCACTAGATGATGTCCTTCTTCAACCAGATCTCAGTACCGGTGAGGTAACGCGGAACGCTCCAGGATGGTTGTTTAAGCGTGGCCGTCAGAGTTTACCCGGCGAATATGCCAGAATTCCCCATGCTTCGAAGCAAACAATGGCACGAAGCCTTCTTTTTTCATATCCATTCAGGCCTCTTGATCTTCCACTTGAGATCAAATGAATATTAGATCACAGATCATTGAACCTTTCGTTTCATCGACGCCTTAGTGGGTGATGATGATATGCGGACGAATCCGCATCGCATAATTTCATCACTCTCACACCTCTCTATCACCAAGTCTCGGCTTCTTATCTCCCGATCTCCATCCCAGCATTCCATTTATATCTCCCCAAACCTGCAGCCTCATGATTATCTCTCTTTTTTTTTCTCGCAGCCTCTCATATTGCATAAATCACGTGTTTCATCCACCGCTCGAGCATCCCCCAAGCCATTAAGCGATGCTTCTCTTGCAAACTTCGTTGCAGAAACATCTGCCAAGCTCTTGCTTGCAGACATTTAGAGTCCTGTCAAACCAACCGCACATATCGCCAAGTGGGTGACATTTCGGGTTTGAGATGCGAGGATGGATGACATCTAGATCTTCCCCCGCGACAGTCTGAAAATAAAGCTCGTTTATTTTTAGAAATCAAGAATCAGATGGTATAATATGATAGATGGAAATGTCCTAGACCTTGGATTTCTCTTGGTTTCTTGTCTGATTTTCTCTTCTTAGGTGACTGGTTCATTTTTTGCTTGCTAATTCTATTACTTTCATTCAATCCTTTCTAACAAGCAAATAAGAAAAGCCAATTGACTTGGCTCTCGTTCTCGCTCCCTTTTTTTGTACAAACACTTTTGAATATACATCTTGAATATACTTAATAATTAAGATGAAGTTCTCCACTGTCGTTCTTTCCATCTTGGTTGCAGGCATCCATTCCCTTCCTTACACTAATTCCGTGCAGCGAGAATCAGCTGGTATCACCGGTAAGACCTCCCATTCAATCCTTTCATCTCACCCACCCTATCTCATTCATTTCCCCTTCCCAATTCCAAATTCACACTAATTCTCCACCTAGTAAACGACGACGGCTCCTCCAACCTCGGTGGCGAAGCCGGCATAACCACCAAAGCCGACGGCTCTACCAGCGTCGGCGGCGCATCCGGCATCAACATCGGAGGCGGCGGACAGCAACAACCAAAAGCTGCAGGCGGCGGCAATAATAATGGCACAGCCCAACTAGCTGGTCTGGTTGGTTCGCTCCAGGGCGCGTCGGGTGGGAATAAGAAAAATGGTACTGCGACTGGTGCGGCAAAAGCTACGGGGGCGGGGGGCGCTAAGAAGCCAAAGGGGACGGGGAATGCGAATGCCAATTTGCCTCCGGGAGTAGCTTCTGGTTCGAGCTTGGCGAGTGTTTTTGGGGCGTTGGAGGGTGCGTAGGGTTAGGGCTGCTTGGATGAAAAGTTGGGGGCTTGGTGGTGATGTGGGAGGAGATTCTGCCGCTCCTTTATTGGTGGCTAGGTAGATCAACTTGTTCTGTTGGCAGCCGTCTTGCAAATTTCCCGCGGAGGCTCCATTTCCTTCATGCAGGAGACTTCATGAGACTGATAATCACTTCCATATAGAAAGGGTGCTAGCAAATGAACAGTTTCCATCCCCTAGCCGGGTGTTGGCGCTTCTACCGCTGCTAATATATACAATATGTCCATATAGACTTTTTTTCATCTCCTACAGCAACACATTCTTCGTGTCCTTTTATATTCTAAAATCCACCCGTAATCTCCCTCGTCTTATACCCCCTCGGCACAACGAACAGCCCTTTCCCTTCCACACAAACTCTCCCGTCCAAAGTCTCCAGCCGTCCCTCCACCCATCTTTTCCTCTCACTCGCCCCTTCTAAAACCGGCACACACCGCACCACATAAAACGAATTCGTCACACTCGGCTTCAAATACTTCAACTCCAGCGTCGCAGTAACTCCCGTCCCCGCACCCAGCTGCCGTATCGCGCACCGTCCCAACGACTCATCCAAGATCGTCGCTATCAGTCCACCATGCGTAACGCCCGGCCAGCCAGCCAATGCGCCGC
>LLKJ01002057.1:0-17512 GCA_002242865.1 Clarireedia sp. CPB17
ACCACACTCCACTCCGTCTCCCTCCCATCTTCTCACTCACACCCCTCGTTCCACGTCTTTATCTCTACCCCCCTAACCCCCACCTCTTTCCACCACGAAAACCAACACTAACACCCCCAAGAAAGAAAACAATAAACTCACAAACAATCATCGCCCAACCCGCACTCGCCGTCACCCCCATCAGCGCCGAGAACAGCACCGGTCTTCTCCCAAACCTATCCGCCAAAACCCCATACGGCACCGCCATAATAAGTCCGGGGATGCAGCTAAACATCTGGTCCCAGCCCTTCAGCATTGCCATTTTCCCCTGGATGACATCATTTTTGCACTTCTCCTCCGGAATCGATCCGAATGGGATATTTATTTCGGATGCAATGCCAAGCAAAGAGGATGGATTGGGGGCGGAATATGGTGCGCTGGAAAAATAAGCTCGGCATATTATATCCTCAATGATACGCGCCGACGGCGCTTGAGACATGAAATCACCGATTTCGAGGAGGAAGATGGAGACGATGCATATGAGGGAGACGCGCAGAGCGAGGCGTTTCCGCTCAATGGTTTGTTTGGCGGCATCTCTGTTCTCATTTCCAAGTAAAGGATCGTGGATTGAGGGTTCGCGTTCGGGTTCTAATTCGGACATTTTCAATCCTCTATTTCTAAGAAGAGAAACTGAAGATGATGAAAAGGAGAGATACAAAGAAGAAGTATATATACATACAGGGAACCAAGACCTTATATACATTCCCAAATCCAACTCGCATTCCCCTGTGCCTCACTCTCACTCTCAAACCCGGAGTTCGGGATAACCCACTTTACTCCGTAGCACAAGCGACAAAGCCACAATTCCGATAAGCTGGGCGCGGACGCGCGGCGATAAGCACTTATAAGCCCAGGGGCAGGATTCGATCAATCGAACATCAAGTTTCTTTTGCAATAACGAAGCTTGTCGTCATCAATGCATATATATCAGGAGAACGCGCAATTGGTGATGAATAGGAGTAGGCAGCGATATTTGGCACACCCAATGCCGACAGGAGAAGATTGGATAATGGAGTTGAGATGGTAGGATGTCTTATCGACTGGTGTCAGTTGTGCTTCCTGATAGCTAGATAGCTGCGGCTAAATGCATATGAGAGATGCACTGCATATTGTTTTCCTGTCGGATTACATCGTTTACGTAGGTCTAATAACATGTATTGATGAGGGATAAGGTTTCGAGGCTCTGGAAGGCGACAGATGTCGTGGAATGCTGTTATAGGTAGGTCGTACACCGACTACACAGATGACAATCGACGAATGATCGATTGAACGTTTCATTCAATTTTTAGAATATGTACAAGAAAGATAGACACTTCTGGTAACCCTCGGTCGACCACTCACTCAACAACCCAGCCTTTGCCTTTAACCTTTCTCTGCACCACCTTCCGAGCGGGCAATGGCCAACCCATTCCGCCTGTCCCCTCGGCCCTCAAATATGGCACCACCCAACACTCCCTTGTCTCCCCATCTTCTCCTTTCCCAGGCATCCTTCCCTTCGGCATGACCTCTTTGATCGGTTTGCCATACTCTAGCAGCGAGGTTCCCTTTGCCAATGCAGCAAGCTGCCCGCCAGACACATCAGTCAGCGCATGCATTCTCGTTTTTGGCTTCTTATGCGGCGTATTGGGATCCGCAGGCGGTCGTTGCAAATACGAATAGATGATGTATTCAGGACATTCTTTTGGACTGAGATGAGAAAGAGGAGAGGCGGGGTGGATATAGACTGCTTTGTCTTCATCTTCTGCGTCGGAATTTTTGGATTGCCGGAGATGGGAGGGGAAGAGTGTTAGGTAGGGGACGTCGATTGCTCGGGTAGGTTTGCGGTTTACATCTGATGGTGTGGGTGAGAGATCAGCGCGGATAGCTACATGATCGATAAATCCGGCTGCAACTATCTGTTTCAACGCTTTCACTTGTTTCGGAGAGGGCGGAGATAATTTCTCTTCATATTTCAAGGCGGCGAAGGCGGGAATATTGGTGCGTAAAAGATCCGTGATTTGGCGACGGAGCTGAGAGATTTCTTTGAGTGTCTTGTAGCGTACGTAGTGAGAGGCACACCAAGCTTCAGTGGGCTCATGGGCAAATTCCCCGACAGCCTGCAGTAGTTTGATAGCATCAGATCGGTCGTCCAAAAAGGTAAAAGATTGGTGTACTTTGTTAAACTGGCGACGTAGATTGGCTCGGGCATCTAGTTCGATTTTCTCAGCGGTGGTAAGATAAGTATCCTCATCACGAGGTGCTGCCGCAGGAATGATTTGATTTTCAGGAATGAAGATGTCAGCGGCGGAAAGACCTGCGACCAAGGCAATTGTATATGGTAAGCAATCGTGTAGATGTCCCACCAGAAGGATACGTGCGAATCGTGGCGACAGAGGAAATATCGACATGGTCGACCCAGTTGGTGTGATTTGACCAGACGGAGATATGGCAGAGAGATACACGAGAAGCTTCTCCGCACTTGCAAGACTTTGACGATCTGGCGGAGTGGGAAATGGAAAGTTGACAATGTGCTGCAAATTCATTGACTTGAGCTGTAGTACCACGCCTTCAATTGGCATTCGTAGGATTTCCGGCTCCGCAAATTCATCAAAGTCGCGCTCGTAGACAGCTGAAGAGTATAGTCGATAGCAGTGGCCAGGACCTGTACGGCCGGCACGACCAGCACGTTGACTGGCGCTGGCTTTACTGATCCAGCCGACTTCGAAACTCTGAACACCTGTGGTCTTGTCGAACTTTCGCTCTTTGGATCTTCCACAATCGAAAACATAACGAATGCCTGGAATCGTAAGAGAAGTTTCTGCCACGTTCGTCGCTAGTACTATTAGACGTGATCCATCTGGTGGTGGCTCGAAGACCCTCAATTGTTCTTTCGTTGGTAGTAATGAGTAAAGTGGCAGTATATGCATTTTTGAGGGTCCAGTATCTTGTTCTTCTCCAATATTGAAATCCTCATCATCATTAAACGTTACTTCATCATCTTCATCTTCGTAATCATCCGCCGTCGTATCCATAGTGTCACCAAAGTCAATATCTTCAGCCTCTATCGGCGCATCTTTTCCAGATATTCGGACTCGCGGGCCGGAAGTATTGGAGCCTATTCTAAAGGCCTCTTTCAATTTTTTGCTGAGGTGGGTTATTTCATTCTGCCCAGTAAGGAAGACGAGAAATCCTCCTGGGGGCAATTTTCGGTGTCCTTTGCTGATTTTTCGGAATGCTTCCTCAACATAATCATGATGCGTTTTGCGTGCGAAATGCACTGTGACTGGATATTGCCGACCTTCGGCTTGAAGCACTGGAGGTGGGCTTGAAAACAAAGTTTGATTTTGTGTAAAGTCCGTAACTCGCAGAGTTGCAGACATGATTATTAATTTCAAGGGTTGGACAGCAGGATCCTCCTGTGCCAGCTCTTCTCTCAACTTTACCACTCGACTAAGCATACCTATTAATATATCGGTGTTGACACTTCTCTCATGTGCTTCGTCGATAATAATAGCAGAGTACTTGCGCAGAGCTATATCTTGTGCTACTTCTCTAAGAAGCACACCATCCGTCATGAACTTGATAGCAGTGTCTGGACTTACAGTACCCTCAAACCGAATTTGGTATGCAACTCGTTTTCCATGGTCAGCAAGCTCATCTCCGACACGCTTCGCCATACTAACAGCTGCAACCCGGCGAGGCTGAGTGACTCCAATCATTCCAGGATTGGGCGAATTTTTAGTACCATACCCAGCTTCATACAAGAATTGTGGCACCTGTGTGGTTTTTCCTGAACCTGTGGCACCATACACAACCACTAGGTTGTTATTGTGAATAGCTTCCATGATCTTCTGTTCTTCGGCCACAACCGGGAGTTTCAACCTTACATCTTGTATGGTTGATGGCCGTTCTATCGAAACACTGAAAGCTTTTCTAGCTAGATTACTTGTAGGTTGCAACTCCATTGGCAGGGGATCCTGCTCAGCAGGTCTAGGCTTGAATCCATCTATTTTCGGCGTTTCTGTTGCATTCGGTATATTTGATGTCGGCTGGTAGCCGTAGGCTTCGTTTATTGCCTGATTTGCCCATGCTTTGAATGCAGAAGATCGCTCCGCTTTTTCAAACGGATTCTCGCCCTGATCCTCTTCATCACTTTCTTCTTCGGACGTATCGTCTTCTTCTTCATCGTCGTCATCATCACTGTCTTCCTCGCCATTTTCAGAGCCATATTCAGAGCTAGAATTCGAACCACCAGAACTACTGTCTGAGTCTTCCTCCTCGTCACTAGTCTGAGCTTCTGATCCAGAATCAAAGCCCTCCCATTCTGGCTCTGTGGTTACTGGAGCTTCCGGTCTTAATTGGATTTTCGATTTGACTCCGCCTCTTCGCTGACGCTTTTGTATCACTGGCTTTCCATCATCATCCACCTCCAACGGTCTCTTCAAGCCTGTGCCCACGCCAAAATGCAATTGTGATACTGGAGTTGAAGCTGGGACTGGTGAAGGTATAGGCTCGGAAATGACAGCTGGAACAGCGACTGGTTTTGATACGGTTGTGAGCATCTGCGAAGCGCGGACGTCTCTTGCCTCTTTGGGGTCTTCATCCATTTGATCCTCCTCACTGCTATCACTTTCCGCATCTCTTACAATCCTCTTCTCAAACAGGAGCTCTTCACCGTCGCCATCGATATCCAGTCCATTCTGCCTCTCTTTCAAGGCTCTGCCCAACCGCTCCCTTCTCGTAAGCCCACCTTGCCCTAGTTTTCTGCTGCTCTCGTATAATCCACCTTCTTCTTTCCTTTGCGACAGCTTCTCGATTAAAATTCTGTTTTCATCCTTCCTTAATTTAGACTCGATATATTTCTCCAGTCTCTTAGCCTTCTTTCCGCTAACTTTCTTTTCGCCATGGAGTTCTTCTCTTAACCTTTGCTTCTTCTCTTCGTGGTCGGATTTTTTAGAGGGAAGGATTTCTGTCGCATTCGAATCGATCGTGGTTTCGGGAGCATTGCTCTTGTTTCGCGCAATTACTTTGTGTTTGCGTTGACGAGGTACAAACTTGGGAGGCATTTTGTCGGGGAATCTATCTCTTTCGACCTTTTGGTCAGCTAACCAAACGGCTCGTGAAGATTCGCAATTCGGACTTCTAGTTTATCACTCTCAATTCCGACGTTCGAACTTTTTTTGAATTACTGCCGGGAAACTCTCTCCGCCTTCTACATAGTAGGTTAGCGCCATTATGTCATCCACTCACTAATCACAAGCAAATCATCGGTAGATGATTTCACGGTCTCAACCTCCCGGGCTTTAAACTGTCTGCACGACACAGTTATTCTAAGCCAGTTCTAAGGCGCTTACTTGTGTCTCCAAGTGAGAAGACTCAATGAGAAGTCTTTCATCACGTGCTCTCGTCCTGTGGCATCCCGAAAATTGTTGAACTCGGTCGTTTCAGGCCTCTGTCTGTTCCCGGTTCTCATGGTCATACTGCATCATGTACCAATCTCTTCCATAGGATAGCCACATTAACCCAACCTTTTCGGCTCCTCTTACATGTCAGAATTTCCTCGTTTCCTCGAGAGGTGCATGTATATTGTCCGTTTGACAAGTTTGACGTCCGGATACACAAGCGTGTAAATCGAGCTGTCAGGCATCTACAATGGTTACTCCTAATCTAGAGTTCGGATGGGTGCTTGACGTATGATGTCTGGGGAGTTACAGGTCATATGTTTCCGTTTCCATTCAGTTGCTGTGATGGTCACATGTTGATGTTGTGTCAGTTTTTGCATGTTTTGATGGTGGCATGGGTTGGATTATTGGGACCATTTGTGTATGCTATGTTAGACTGACTATAAATAATCCAGGGCAGAAGGGTAAGCTTTGGATATCTCTATCAGAGATTTTCTCATCCCTTATTTTCTCTTCACTGTACTACTTTCAGCTCCCTCCGTTGGTCTCTGCTAGTATCAAGATGATTATGTTTCAGCGAGTGAGGATTACCCTGCGAAATCCTCATTTGGAAGCCAGACGTGCTGAGGTGGTCTGCGGCAGCAATGAGTGGCTCAACAACGACGATATTCGACCACTAAAATTGGCTGATCGCACCTGGAATGCTTGGACTTATCTTACTTTTTGGTTCTCGGCCAGTATGCTGTTCACTTTCAGTTGATGAAAAGGGCTGATTCTGAATAGCTTCCACTGTTTCCACGTGGTATGCTGCTTCTAGTGCTCAGGCTCTGGGCTTGAGTATGTGGGAGTCGATAGGATGTGCTTTCGGGGGTCAATATTTAGTTGCTATCATCATTGTCCTGAACGGCAGAGCTGGTGCTAAGTATCACATGTGCGTCCCGTTTCCTCCTGTTATTCGAGTGCAGGTGCTGATTGGAGATAGTGGTTATCCGATCTTGAACAGGGCTGCATTTGGTGTCTTTGGCGCTTGGTGGCCGACATTCAATCGAGCAGTGATGGCCATTGTTTGGAATGGAGTCAATGTTGTGCAAGGTGGTGAATGTGTCTATGTGATGCTCCATGCTCTTAGTCCGAATTTTACTTCCTTCAAGAATGTCATGGGACGTGGCTCGGCTCTTGACTCTGGTGGGATGCTTAGTCTTGGAATCTTTTGGTTACTTACCGGTTGCTTCTTAATCATCTCCGTACCTAGGGTAAGCGGTTCCAAGTCCTTTACTAGTCTCTGATTGCTAATTCTAGATAAGATGAAAGTTCTTGTCTATGTCAAACTGGCTGTGTTCATTATATCAGCCATTGCCATGTGCGCTTGGACTTTAAGCATGGCTGGCGGTATTGGTCCGGTTGCGCGTCAACCGGGTACCGCGAAGGGCTCAGAGCGAGCCTGGCTTCTCGTTAGGTCCACATTTCTTGGAGCAGCGAACTGTGCGACATTTGCTTCCAATGCTGCTGACTTCCAGCGTTATGCGCGGAAGCCAAACGATGTGATTCTTGGGAATTTACTTGGCTTCCCAATTTCTAATGTCCGTTTGTTCCTCAGTTTCCTGCGCTCCGCTAGTCAAATACTGAACTAAACCACAGTTAATCGTTGCGATCATCGGTAACTTAGTGGGCTCGTCTAGCCAAGTTTTATTTGGCGAGGTTATCTGGTCGCCTCTCACGTATCTTGATAGGATTCTAATGAGGAGCTATGATGCTCCAAGTCGAGTTGGTGCCTTCTTCATCTAAGCGTGCTTCGCTTATTCCGCAATCTTTTCTTCGATATTCGAAAATTCCATTCCCGCTGGAAATGATATCGCGGCTTTATGTTAGCAGGCTTTCTCCTTTTCCTCCTTCTAAGCCCCTCATTCCCAAATTCGCGCAGAGCAAGCCCTGACATTTTAATTTTTTCCAGTCCCCAAATACATTTCTATCCGCACAGGCTTCTTCGTCTGTGCCGTTCTCTCCATAGCTATCCAGCCGTGGTACCTCCTAAAGTCTGCCACCATCTTTATCTCCTTCCTTGCTTCATACCAAATTTTCCTATCCTCCATCACAGGGGTCCTTCTCTGCCATTACTACATCATCTGCCGTGGCTACCTCGTCATTCCGGACCTGTACACATCTGATAGAAATGGTTCATACTGGTATCGGAAAGGTTGGAATTGGCGAGCGTATGTCGCCTATGCCTTTGGTATTGTGCCAAACTTCTGGGGATTCCTAAACAACCTTGGTGTGCAAGCGCCCATCGGGATTCAGAGGATGTATTATTTTGCATATGTGATTGGTATTATTATTTCAGGTGGCGTTTATTGGGCTCTATGTTCTTACTGGCCAGCGAGTGTACAATTTAGCTTGGAAACTTGGATGGAGATTGGTGACTACGTGAGAGAGGACGAAAGAGGGCATGCAGAGGGAACTGTCGATGACATAGGCGGTAGTAGAGACGATCTAGAAATGGGCGATACCGATGGTGATATGAAGGAGAAGAAGATTATGAGGACGCAAATTATGGAGGTTGCTGAGTAGTGGTGGTTGGACATACTCTCGTTGCTAGGGTCATCCGCGGTGGTGCTTTCAATCTTCTTGCACAATATCGCTCTTTACGACCATACAATTATATCTCCAAATCGCAGGACAAAGATGTCATCAAATCATTCAAACAGGTGCGAGTTCGGAATAGACGTCTGCGCTAATCATGTTTTCTACATGTGCTAGCCACAATCCTTCACCACATTACTTGTAGAGCGATTGCCATTAGTTTCATTTACTGTGTAGTCGTGCTCCGACCGCGAAATGTGTTTCGACAATTCTTTTAAACTGCAAAGCAGCCAAGGAGCCAACAGAAAAAATGGCTGATGAACGACCAATCAAAGGTCGCTTGTTTGTCACTCAGGTTGTCACTGATTCATTCCTTTGTCGAAGCGGACGCAAATAAAGCCTGCGCAGAACAAGTAAAATCTCATATCCTCCCATGTATGCGATCACTCTCTTATTAGGAATATCCGTGTGCAGGAAAAATCTCAAGATGAGTGACCTCTCACCATCAATTGTTGCGCCAACACGTCGTGATGCCATATCCACGAAGAACCAATCCGATGACATCGAGCAACAGCAGCAGCCGTCATTAACCAAAGAAGAACCTAGCACATTTACCACAGAAACAGCCACACCATCCGATCCAGGACTCGACGACAACTCCAAAGTCCCCAAACTGCCCCTTGCCAAACTCTTCATCTTTTTCCTCTACAACTTCGGAATCTTCGCCTGGGGCGGTCCTGTCGCTCAAATCGCGCTCATCAAGCAACGTCTCGTGGTCCAAGACCAATGGATAACCATGGAGCGCTTCCAGCGCGTCTTTGCTGTGTATCAGATACTTCCCGGCCCCGAAGCTGCGGAATTGTGTATGTTTTTCGGATGCTTGTCTGCTGGGAGATTGGGTGGTGTAGTTGCGGGGTTGGGTTTTACCTTGCCGGGGTTTCTGTTGATGTTGTTGGCTAGTTATTTGTATTCGTTGGCGGGGTTGGAGAATGTTTGGTTTATGCTTCGTTTAGGGCGTTGCAGCCGGCGGTGGGGGCGATGGTGAGTAGGATTTTTTTTTTGAAAGAGAAGAAGATGCAATGAAAATGAAACGAGCTTGGAAGAACTGATAGTTAAATAGATCCTCAGAGCTACGCATAAGGTTACGGACCATTCAGTGTTGAATGCCCGGACGAAGAAAGTGGATGTTTTTCTTGTTGTGGCTGCGTTGTGTACAGCTGTTAATAACGCACTGAGAATTAACATGTAAGGTATTCGTTCCTATCCATTGTCTGATGTGCTTCTTAGACGTGATAGTTTTATATCCTTGGGCTTCTACGGCATCTGGTACTCCCTCATCGCTCGTCGCCTGTGGATTCCAGCTGCCATCATGTGGATCATGCAGTACGTAGGATTTGCGCTCTACGTGATTTTCAAAGGCTTTCCATCCCCAGTCGCACTCGCTCTAGGAATAGCCAAGACCCCTTCACTCATCAATCTCTTCGTCCTCGGTCTAGTCGCGGGATGTCTTTCGTTCGGTGGCGCTTACACTCCCATTCCATTCATACAAGTCGAAGCAGTACTTAAAGGAGGATGGCTACCTCAGAGTGTATTTATCGACTGCATCGCCATCGGAAACATTTTGCCGGCTCCACTTGTTATTTTTGCAACGTTCGTTGGGTTCCAAGGCGGTCTTGTAGACGGTGGGATTGGGATGGCATTTGCAGGCGCAGTCATCATCACGCTGGGGATGTTTTTGCCTTGCTTCATATTCACAATCATGGGGCATAGTCTTTTAGAGAAACTGGTCAGGAACAAGGTAACTTTCTTCTCCTTTTTGCTGTCGGTATGGCTGTACTAATCTTACCACCAGCTTCTATCGACGTTTTTCGATGGATTGTGCGCGTCTGTTATTGGAGTCATCGCAGTGATCGCTGTGCAGATCCTCTATGCAAGTGTGCACAGTCGGCCCAAAACAATCGACGAGTCAGCAAACTCTGCCCTTGCAGCTGTGCTATACATGGTGGCATTGGCAGTCTTGTATAAGTTCACCAATAAGTGGACTCCAATATTGCTGTTGGCAGCAGCGGCGATAGCGGGGCAGTTCCTCTTTGCTCCACAACATGTAGAATGAACACTCAAAGAACCATCGTTATGTCCTAGAAATTGCGATCAGCTTAGTAACTTCGAATTTATGTGTACAGCTTTGATGTTCCAAGTTATTATCCGCAGAACTTTCAGTAGCTGGGTTGTGTCAAGCAAATTCCGTATCTTCTCGTCGTCTCCCTTTTCGCGCCATACTCAGGAAGCAGTTCAACAAGCTTTGCGCTCCTTTGAATGATAGTGCTGTGTAATGAGGTCTATCTTTCGGGAGTGCTCGTATCAGTACCGGCTGGATGGACTACTATTGCCATGGACTCTGTCTAAAGCAGTGCTCCATGCTCTCCCCTACATTCCAGTGCTTCGCGACTCCACTTCGGCTTTGAACGTAGCTGAAATTTAAGGAAGGTTTAGAGACAATACTCAGCTGCGGGATGCAGAGCCTTGTTCCCCTTTCATCATCTGTCTCGGTGTCAGCATTTTCCTGAAAGAGTAACTCCACTATCGCTTCACGGCTGTGTATCCTGGTGAATAACCAAGCACTGCTTGCGCCTGAAGATATGAATGCGACGCTAGAAGCTGCTTCGGAGAAAGATCAGTAGTCAGCGGGGTTTGACCGATGGAATTGTGTCATCTCTCGCCCTCATCCAGTGTCCCGGCGACAAATGTGGATCATGTTCTCGGCATTCTACTACCCCGACTTCATTATTCATGCGACGAGCATTCTATGAGAAATGCAGTGAGGTCAACCTGTTCCAGAACCGATTTTATACTACTCTGAGCCATACTAGAAGAAAGAATATTCACGTATGTTGACACTAGGTAACATGAGTGTCAAGAGAGACAAGATGACGACAACGGAAGAGGTGAAATGCAAAGATGATTCTTCTTACACTGCAATTATGATCGTCCGACACGCTCCCCTCCAACTTCCGCAAAAGAGCATACGCACAGACTCGAAAGTGAGTGGCTATAAGTAGTGAGCACACTGAGATCGATTATAGGTCATCCTCCAATCAGTTCGGCGCGGCTCCGGCTGTATGACATATGATCCTATGATCCTATGATCCAAGTCAATATGACGGGATGACTATATCGACTCCAAGATTATCTCAGCTGCAACGACCATCGTTCCATAATCGCTGCTTTCTCTGTGGTGCTCAACAACATTCTACGACTTCTCACAGTGTCGCAGGCAATACATAATATAGTGAACGACTTCTGTTCGGCCACAGAATTTAGAACACTGTGAAGAAGTTGTAACTCCGCTTGGGAACGCAAATCTTAGCAGAACTATCATCGAATTGGGTGGCAATCAGACATAGTGGTTAGTCTTATTGCGAAACGCATTCACTGGGTGGCGGCACGTTGCCGTAGTCCTCGCCAACAAACTCGCAATGACACCGCGTCAGTCTCTAAGACGAACCTTAAAAATTTTCCCCAAGCCATCTCGGCAACACCTGCATTTATTGGCAAAAGGTACCTCCTCTGCCGTAGAGGCAGGGAGCTTATTGGAACGACATCCCACGATGTAACGCTACCGACGGCACGGAACACCTTGTGGTTGGTCCTTCCAGGCATCTTCCTTCCACGGAGGACAGCGGGGATAAACGGTACGTTGCACACCGAGTCGACCTTCCGGAGTCAGTGGACTAGACTTCGATTTGGATAGGGACAAAAATTTTCCCGGCTTTATTGGTCGTTGGCTCGGCATATCGATATTAAGACCAGGTGTCGGAAGCAGCTGTGCCGAGCTCACGCCCTCCGAATTTTGACTGATGGTTTCCCTCCGAGAACTGACGAAGTAAGAGCTTATGCGTGTAGTTGGTTTCGTGTAAGTATACTGGTTTTCGACACTATTTGGACCTGTTTCTCATTGCCACAGGATCTCATTGCCACCGGATCTTCACCGAAGATGTTATCTTACCGATCTGCCTCTGCACCAACTTCCTATTCCAGGTGGGTAGCAACTCATCAAAGATGCCGCCTTTTAAGCCATAGGCAATTGCGCGCTCGATCTTATAAGACAACAAATGCAAAAGCAGGTTTTGCTGCTGTCTTTCCTTGTAATTTTAGATCTTCGCTTGCACATTGCGTTCAACGCTTCTCCTATGAAACGGCAGCCTCGCTGCAGCTCCATAGTAGCATCGAAGGTATTTTTTCATGTGGCACTGTATGACCAAAAGCCTGCATTTCGCCGTTGGCAAAAATAATGGTCGATTGTTGTTCATGTTTCCACGTATCCGCAACCTCAATAATAGTGCCGCGAAAGTAATGAAATGTGCGATAAGGGGTAGGAGATGAACGTCTGCCAAAGAAATTACTCCCTACGAAGTATGTACGTTCAAGCCATTTAGTGAGTGGCTGAGGATTGGACCTACGGGCCAGACCATACAGGCACAGCAAAAGTCTCATTCTGAAGCAAACTCCGCCATCCTTCCACAGACAAAAATACAAACAGCCAACCGGCCAACGAAACAATTAAGAACGCCACTAAATCCCAGACGTGCAACAAAATACAAATAAAACAAAGCTATGCATGCATCCATGAACTAACCCTCGAGACGCCGGTTGTGGATAATAAAACTAATTAAGTAGTTGGCACGTTGGGTCTCCTAGATGTCTGTGTGCTATGCTAGGGGGCTGCTGTGTGGAGTGCAGCCATTTGGTGCTAGCGAGGAATAGGCTTGTTTGTGCTATGCTTGTGCTGTTCTCATTTACACTACTTACCTAACTGCTACTGTATACAGTATGCAGCTAGGGCAACGGATGTACACCTGCTGTATTCCGTATAGTGCAGCACCTCTAAGTGCAATTTCGCCATGCAAATACACACAGCAGGCAGCTGTACCAACGAGCCAGCCCGTGAGTCGCGGGCAACACACATTAGTGCCTGTGCTAGAACTATTTTCCATACACACGCTAAGACGAGAGAGAACAGCCTGCATGAACATTTAGCTCTAGCGCTCTTAGCTCGTCATAGGGGTGAGATGATGAGAAGCGCTGATAGGGCGCACGAAGCACGATCTGGCGAATGGGAATGCGAGGCGGTAACCGCGCTGTAGGGTTGGAAAACATATATCTAGGGACTAATTTTGACTGTGGAAGGAAAAGGGTGTTGTGGATAGAACTAAGGGTTACGAAGTATTAACGTGAGGACTGGCTTGAGGGATTCATTTTTGGGAGAGGGAAATGGACGATAGATTGTTAATAACCTTAGGTAAAACAAACGAGCAAGACAGGAACTCCGAAGACGCTGTGCCCGAAAACGCAGCCCGTCCACGTATTGCACCAAACATGAAGCTCTAGTAAAACGCTACAAACGCAAGCACCAACACCACACCAACAACACGCCTAGATACATCCGTGCCAAGCCTCCTTAACCCTCAAGCCCGGCTAGCACAACACCATCAACCAAAAGCCAACACTAGGCTTTCTCTCGCCATGCGAACTTGTAAGCATTAGATTCCTGCCATCCCCAGAACGTCTAGTCGATGGATAAAAAAGGGAAATGGAAATCTTTTGTTGCACGTCGAGATTTTTAGTCTGGAACAAAGATGGCTTTGGTGTGGGTTGCAGTTGTGGGCGCTATGCCGGAGATGAGGTGAGGCTTGGTTGCTGAAAGGAGGTCAGGTGAAGATATATACAAAGGTACTTCGGACTTTGGCTGTTTTGAGGAAATGATAAGCATAGGTAGGTATTCATGCTCTGGTATTATAATTATTTGGCGTCCAGTCTAAACTAGTCATTGTCGCACTTCCGCATCATCGCTCAATCAACGCCGTTACCATCAGATTCATTACCCAATATCATACATAAACTACATTTTGTACACTCGAACTTTTGCGCAAGCCTTATGTGGGACTTACACCGCCACTGAGAGCACTTTTACTCTTTCTTCTCTTTGGCTTTCCTGTGCCCGGAGTCCTGGGACTCTTTTCTCCGTTTTTCGCCTTTTTCTGTACAGCAATATCTGTTTTCAATGGTGTTGGGGCTGCGGCTTTTCCTGAGAGACCGAATCCTGCAGGTTTCGTCGTGGGTGGAACCATGAGCTTCTCCTTTTCTTTTCTGCCGGTAGTACTGAGATGGAAATCGCCAGGATAGCCAGTGATTGGGTTCTCGTCCATATATTCATCCCCGTATTTGAGTGTGATGTTGAGTGAATCTTCAAGAAGATGGTGGCCAAGTATATTATTCGAAGCGCTGGCCGAGGACTTCTTAGTATCCGTGGGAAGTCCATCAGGCATCGGGGTGTTTTCTTTCGAGACTTGAGTGGTGCCAGATGTAGTAGCCTTTGCGCGAAGGGGTACTGGTGGTAAGTAAGTATGTCCAAGGGATGGAGAGAAATTGGGCAATTCGGAGACTTTGGAAATGGCGTTGGTGAGAGAAGTCAAAATCGCTAGCTATCTGCAGGTTAGTTTTGTCATGCTGAGATGCGAGGGAACTCGTACCATCCTGCTACCAAGAACATCGGATACAGCTGGAGCCATGTAGATGTTCTCTCCGACAACAAAGTACGACGAATGTACAATGATCTCATCGTCTTCCGGGGCCCTCTTTCTTCTAGTCTGTTTCCTGATCACCCATACGCCAGTTCCAGTGCCCGGTGCCATCTCTGCCGGCTCCTGCGCAACTATGAATTCTAGTCCTGACATTGTCTTCAGTCGTCCTTCAAATGCGACTCGTGTGGCTAGTAGGTAAAACATGTTGGGGTTGAACAATGCTTGACTGGTAAGAATTCCATTGTTAGAGGTTCGATCGTAGAATGGCGATTCGGCGAAATAATGAAGAATACTGTTATCATGAACGCCTCCATGCCCCGCAAGCCAAGTTGGATCTTTCCATTGTATCTCGTCAAGCGGAGGATCTTGGTGGGTTGCCATTTCGAGCGTCTAATATGCCGGATTGAAGAAGCTAGGCTGGAAGCATCAATGAGCGTAATGCTGCGCAGATATTTGAGTTCTCCTAATCGCAACTTCACCTCAGATGCCAGGCGACGATATCTAACGTGGTGGGCGAAAAACGTTCGTGTCGAAGTAGTGGTGCGCGCAAGGCTGGGAAAGAGGAGAAGGCTCAATGAACAATGCTAGGGCTGATGTGACAAGGGTGAAGCGGACGCTAGCGGATATCGGATCGGTACATCCAAAGCCGAAGTCGAAGCGAACGCCAACGCCATTGATATCATTACGATTTCTTGGAAGCTTCATGAATGAACAATATCAGACAAATTCTACAATATCATCACCGAACTGTAATGAAGACTTCTACTTATCACAGAGAGAAGCTGATATGTTTTTCACTGCTATGAATACGTCTAAGAACATCTTGAAAGATTTCCCACGCGAATTGCGTGATCAGATCTTCTCCTATCTTTTGGTCTCGCCGTCTGGAGTAGTCAGCTCATACGGTCCAGGTGCAGCGAAATCCCTCGCCGTTGTACTAATAGCACCTCTTACTAACATGTAATAGGACCTTATCCTGTTAAGCTCCGTCCTTGGAGTATACGAACATACTCCATCGACCATGATCTAGAACGGCTGGACTACATGCCTCTCTTCCTGACATGTCGTCAATTCTTCGATGAGTGTCGGAAGATACTTTGTTCGAAGAATGCTTTACTCATCAATGTTGCTGAAATCGATCGCTATGTGGAGGTCATCCAGGCGAGAGAAAGTATATGGAGTCATATAGAACAAGTTATGCTCCAGGCACCGGCTTCTGGGGGAAACCTTCTACCAGGCATATCGAGTTCGAACAAGTGTTTTGGTGGCGCTGAATCAAAATTTGTCCTATGGTCTCAACTTGGATCTTTAAAGCAAATCACACTTCTCTTCAACGATTTGTCGCTGCTGGGTTTTAGTTTCTTAGATGTGCTATGCATGTGCAAAAATCTACACGATCAGGGCACTACAACTCTTCCAGGACCCTGGTACAATGGAGTTCTCACACAAAAAGGCTTCAATAATGGGATCTACAGCTCGACGCTGGCAGAACTGGGAAATGTTGCAAGCCTTCTTTCCTTCCTCAAACTAAAGGTTCATATTTATACAAAAAGCAGAGCTGACCAACCGTGTCCAAAACCACACAAGTTTCGAGATATCGATCCGAATGCCGTCATAAGCGGATTGCACAGTCACTTTGGTTCGGAATTATGGGTTGACGAATGGCTCTGTTACAAAGATGGAGTTGAACTTGTCAAGGCTTTCAAAGAAGTTCCTGAAGAAAACCCTACATATCACTATGGTGACAGTAGAGGAAATGGGGAAGCTTCAGGCAGTATCAATCTATAATGATTCTGCCGCTTCGAATGAACCACATGCAAGAACGCGGTCGGTTCATCGGTGCTCTAATGGCAAAGAGCTTGACAAGATATGGTCTAGCTGGGAAAGACTATGTGGACCTATATGGATTTCTTAGTCGCGTAGTTGCTCGATACCTCTCTGATAAGGATTTTAAGCAGGCGCGCGCAGGGACCTGCCTTTTGGGGTCTGTTTTTAAAGGGTCATCCACGGTTTTGGACTGTCAGTTTTGGATAAGTGGCGGATCTATTCTGTAAGTACCAAATCTTGACCCTAACCTCCTGTGGGACATTTGAAATGATTGTTTGTAATAGTTTCTGGGCCCAAAGAAATACGGAGATAACGTTTAAGCTGTATTTGCCCACCGTATATATTTAAAAGAAGTGCGCAAGGATCTAATAGTAGATCACATATCTCTAGTCATCTATATGCTAGCTGCTTCGGTTTACCGAATTAAAAAGGGGATTGTGGTGTGTCAGGGCTTAACTCCGGCCTGATGGGAGTGGTTGGGCGATAAGAGCGATAAGGAATTTGATAAGTGGGATGGGATGATAGAGATTGGTTTTCAACTTAGAACAACGAAGATATATGTATCTGTCGGAATCAGTCTGGTGGGAATGAGATACAATAAAATATGAGAGAGACTAGAGGAAACAAACATCTGTACGGCATGGACCTACAAGAAGTGATTTAATGGGATTATTTAGATCTATGTAGTACAGGAGAATGGCCTATATTAATGGCCATTCGTTACTTTAATCAGACTTACCTGATCCAAGCACAGAACCACCTCTGTTGAGCGATTCTTGTTGCTACTCTTGAGAATTCAACCTAAAGTATCATAAGCAGCTATCATATTCTATAGCGCCAGGGAAAATCAGAAGTGAAACAAGTCTAGAATCAGCTGACGATCTAGCGGGGTAACCACGCGGCGCGACCATCTCTCATCTTCATCCCACTCCTACGTCTCAAAGTCAACAAACACCCAATCTCCCAAACTCACCTCCACAACCTACCCAACCCTCAAAAATGACCTCCTCCCCTCCCCAAACCACCAAACTCGAACTCCGCACCGCCTACGGCCCCGTCTACCGAGACGTACTCCCCTCCCCACCGCGTGACTGCACCGCCTCAGAA
>LLKJ01002074.1:0-11861 GCA_002242865.1 Clarireedia sp. CPB17
ATGCCATAACGGTGTTTCACCAAATTTGTTCTTCGAATCGGGGTTAACTTGGCCACTCTCGAGTAATAGCTTAACAATAGCCCCATGCCCATTACAAGAAGCACAACATAACGGCGTATCCCAGTAAATATCCTTCGAGTCGGCCTCAACTTTTCCGGTCTCCAGTAGCAGCTTGACGAAAGCCTCGTGCCCATGTTTAGCAGCCCACCAAAGCGGCGTCCGACGGAATTTCCTATCCTTTGTGTCTGGATCAACCGTGTCAAGCAAAATCTCCATAACATCGTCGTGCCCTTCCCCAGCGGCGAACGACAGCAGTGTCCGCCTATAATCTCTAGTACACTCAGGTTTAATTCTTTTTCCAAACGCCGCTGCAAAGTCACTTCTTGCTTCTAGAAGCCTCTCGTCTGCTTTTTCAAACTCCCCCAAGTCATCCAATATTGCTATATCGTTCCACAATCTAGCCACTTTACTTAAATATCCCCTGGACTCCGCTTTTGAAGACACTGGCGCTCGACTGTATATCTTTGTCGGGGTCTCATATTCTCCTCTATCTTGCAACTTTCTATCATAGGCATTCTCCCAATCCCAGATAAGTAGAAGGTCCCGCAAATATTGCGTCGTTGATTGGGAGAGTTTGGGCCATTCAAAACTGTTACTCTCGTTGAAAGGAGTTGCTGCAATTACAACAAGGACAAAGTAATCCTTACATAGCCTGATGATGCTAGGCTTTGAAGCTCCATACAGAAGGCAGATAAAATCATGCTTTTGGATGGGGTTTGCAGAAGCCTGAAGGGTCCATTTTATCTTATCGCAAACTCTCCCCCAAGCTTCGTTTCTGGAGCCGATTTCCACATACTGTCTCTCTCCCCTTCTTACCAGGTTTACCTGGCCAAGAATACAGCCCTTGCACTTGATTAACGTCCTCTGGCAAGAAATCTCCATGGATATGTTTTTACCGAGAACGAACTTAACAACTTGCTCGAATAATTCTTCCCAGGAAATCTCGTAATCGGGCTGTATAACAGCTGTTTTGGGATCTTCAGAGCTCATACCAAGTAAAGCATATACCCTATCGCGGGGGTCAGTAGCTTGACGGCTATGGAACATATCTATCAACTCAGCCAAAGGTCGTATCTCTAGGGAGAACCTCCCTGAAATATTTGCTGTAGACTTAGGTCGCACACCAGCGCGCTCTATCAGCCAGATAATTGAGGGCAGACTCTGCAATTCCGGAGAAGCCGTAGAGGAGAGCTTTAGTGATTTTACTCCCAAGCAGAACGTGTATCCGTCGATGGTTGTAGAACCACACATTATTACAATATTTCGAGCTGCAGCAACCTCCTGGAGCACCTGCAGTGATCATATTAACATCGTCTAGTACTTGTAGTCAAGGAAGCGCTTCCTTACCCAGATACGTTGGAACCATGAATTCTGAAGCAGGTTAATTATTGCTTCCTTATTCATCTTTTTCTTCGATTGCTTCACCAGCTCATCATCAGCAGCAAGCCGTATATTCTCAAGTGCTCCCTCTACCTCCACCACTTGCTCTCCGAGCCAAACTATAACACAATGGGCGTTGTTATAGATTTTCGCCATAAGCTGAACTTGTTGTTTTCGCTCTTCGTTGTTGCTTTGATCAATACAAATAGCATCTACCCATATGATTCGCTCAAAGGAGTGGTCTCGAATACGCAACAGCGCAGCGTGTAGGTTTACCGTGACGTGAAACTGATCTTCATCAACACGAATAGGCAGAGTCTCTTTCGGGTCGCCCCATACGTATGACAAAGCCTCGTACATGTGAGTTCGTGGACTAGATCTCTGCAGAGAATACTTGCAAAGCTTGCAATGCAAAGGTGCAGCTTCGTCTTCATTTGGCAGCAATCGAAGTAGGCGAATGCTGTCGCTATCTGGTGGGAGTAAAGAATATGGGTAGGAGGACATGGCGTAAGATATCGCTCATCAAATTTTTGTATTAGATTGTTCTGACAGATAACCTGGAAGGAGATGGAAATGGCCACCGATTTGTCCTCGCAAGTAGGTACTTCGCTGGCAAGTGTGGGGCCGATAGCAACGAATCATTATCCACGCACCTGACCAGCATGCTGTAGTCCCGTTACGACGCTGCATAAATTTGTTCAAGATTATAGCCAGCACAAGAATATCCAGAAGAACCGCCGACAGCTTCCCAGATATCTCCGGCTCGACAAGCAGTATATAGCGCACGAAATTTTTGGTAGCTTACTATTTAATAACGAGATTTATATCTGACATCGTTTGCTTCGGCTTCCACCTCCATATATACGACCCCCTGAAGAGCAGACCATCAGAGTATAGAGCCCCTTCGTGGTCGTGGGCCGCAATCGACAAAGTTGTCTAATCAAATATATATCACTTATAGGCTACGAACCTACGGTCTACCCACGGGATGAGTAGGGTACTTGCCGGGTTAAGCCACCTATAGGTGGATTAGATGACTGATAGGTACCTGGGAGACAGATTATGGGGATACTGGCTATCTGTTAGTTATACCAGACATACTTCCTTGTTGAAAAAGCTAGAAAAATTACCCACGGATAGCTATAGGTATGTTGAAAAGCTGGAAATACCTGCCCATGATATCCATTTTGCAGCCTAATCACCATGATCTACTTATCCACACCATCATTATCACTACCAACCGACAACAAATCGATAAGTAGACCCTATCCCACAACTACTATGAGACAGACAAGCTACAATTCCACAACAGCTATTCTCCAAAAGTACTGTACAGCTTTACAACTGCGCGCGTACACACAGCAGAACCGGTAGAATCGATTGGATGTCAACAACTCCGGCGTCTCATGAAATGACGACGCAACAACACGGCTTCCAAGAACATATGTTGCATATCTCATCTCCATCGCTATAAATATCGTTGGCTCGTTCGTTCGCAGTTCACGGCTCCATATATCTTCTTTTAGGCAATGCAACGCAGATAGGCTCCTTGGTCCATCCAAGCTGGCGAGACACCCGTCACTGAAGGAGCGAATAAATGACCTGGCTTCACGGCCCCAAATACATATATATAAGTCCATGAACCTACTGAATAGATAGATCCCGATCTAGATCCAGGTTCTTTACCCTCTGTCCCTGTGTTGCACATCCATTCTCTCGACCTAAAAATATATACCACATCAACATTCATGACCTCATGACAATATCCACACCTACGCCTACCAAATCTCTACTCCGCAGGGCGAAGCTTCTCCTTCCCGCAGCCTCAGAAAACCCGAAACATACGAGATGAAACGGCCAGCCATTTCACTCACTGGAAGAAAGAAAAATGTACGTACTCTAGGAGAAAAAGAATGCTTCTGTTGCACATCTCATTTCACGAACCTAAAAATATGAGATGCAGTTCTGTATATGTGGAGTTGTGTTTAGGTCATCAACTAGGCAGATTTGTTCGTCCTTTCTCGGGGCATCCTTCCGATGGGTCTTGGAACTGGGATTGGGGGTTCTAGAACGATATGCGGTTTATGCGGTTCGGTGTGCTGGGGGGTCGATATTTACGGGGAGGATGGATGGATGGAAGGGAAGGGAAGGGAAGGGGAAGAAGGTATGGGAAATGAGGAAGTACGTACATACAATACAACACGTTAAGTTAAGGAACTTCCTTCTAGAAGACGTGTGGTGTGGGGTATTGTGGGGAGGAAGAGAGGGTTAGCCGCGCGGGTGGGTTTTGTGCAACACGGGGGTTGTTTGTTTATTTGTTTGTCTGGGGGCTTTGCGCTAGTTGGTGCTATCTCTATGATCATTCGGATGATTGTGTGTAAGTGTATGGATGAATCGTGTAAGTGTGCGAGAGGAGGTCGTGGTACTGGATGCGGTGGGGGGAGGGTCAAGAGGAGGACGAACAGACAGTCGGATCGTGTGGGAGTTTAACTATAGAATCTAGGCTCTGATCTTACTGTAAGAGATATTTCTCTGGATTCCGGGTTGTCTTTTTCATCGGGGCAGGGCTTTAGCGGTGGCTCGGTGTATGCATCCTAGATAGGATGGAATGGTGGGTTGCTTATTGTTGCTTTTTAAAGGTAAGGCTTCCGTGTGGTTGAGATGGGATGGGTTTTTACGTGATGGAATGGAATTGTATGATGGCATCCAGCCCTATGTAGCGCGATTGAGGTCTATCTAGGGTCGCTGTAGTATGCCTAGATAGGAGGTAGACGACAGTCTAGGTCACTTTCCTCCAGGTCAGTTTCGGTATCAAGAAGGTTGGTAAGTAGGTGTCACTTCTGTTCATTGCTCGCTTGAGCGCTTACTCGTCTGCTTGCTCTACAGCATGTCTAGTACACGAATACACACCAATATTCGTACCGTATCTCAGAGTGGAATTCCAAACTTAACATCCGTACCCTTCGCAAGCGGATTGGAATTGAACTATGACTCTCACACGGAAGAAACATCCGCAGTACGCGAGTAAGAACTCTCTTTCTCGCTCTTGCCTATCGATTCCGGTCACCCAACCGGCCTCCCTCCCCAACTAGCCGACCAAATATACAACCCACCATTAGCGCTTGTATCGTCTCTTGCGCCTACCGACCCCGCATCAGCCTTTTCTCTCTCCTCCTCTCCGCCCAAACGAGCATTTTTTCACGACGTCGTGTACACATGCATCTAAGCCTTGCTTTGGTCGGTCTCTTCTCTTCCTTTTACACTTATCTTTCCTAAATAGGAGCTCCGAAGACTGTTTGTTGCATATCGTCTTTAGGCTGCTAATTATAATCTCTGCGGGCTGGTGCGTTGGGTAGATGCCTAAATGGTTATGTGGCCTGAAAAAGGGAGGAGAGAATCTAGATGCAGTAGGGGAGGAGGAGATACTCCACACGCATATATAAACGGTTAGCGGGCTAAATTATCGGCGGAGAGGATCTACGGATCAGTAGTGTTGCTTGGAATTAGTCTGATTTGGGTTGATATGACTGCTATATGACAATTAGTGAAAGAACGGGGGCAGGAAAGGAGGGAGGAACATTAGACGGGGTGTTTTGTTGCATGTCGGAGGTTGGAAGGCTATTAATATTTGGGTTTGGATTTCGGACGGTCTATTTAATGGTAGGCAGCGAGAGTAGAGTCGAGAGTCGTATGGAAGAGAGTATGTTGTTGTGCGTGTACGCTGAGCTGCGGGTAATGTATTTTTAGGAGGTGGACTGGAATGGAGTGTTGTTGCGATTGATTGCTACTCCGTGTGGAACTAGCATGCTAGATCTCCGAAAAAGTCAAGTACTCACTGCTTCTCCTTTTATAATCAAGTAGCTGTCGAGCCGCAGATATCGAGATGATTTCGTTACATTCATTCTATTCGCTCCACACATCTTTGCATGCTGCTGCAATACTACTACAATACAAACAAGGTTACCTACGCAGTAATGGTTAAGTTACACAAAGAACTTACACAGTATCTCAGCACACGAGATGGCCAGTGCACTTCCATTTCCAATTCCACTTCCATCTCATGGCCCTTTGATGTTTCAGAATCCTCGAGGAAATCAAACAGCACAAGAGAGAACACGGTCCAAGCCATCTCGCCTAATCTGGCATTCACGCTTCCAACCGTCAAATCGGCGCCCAAAGCGGTTTACAAAGGATTCGTCGCCCCACATCAGCACCTCCACTGCAATTACCGAGACCTTGGTCTGTGGGGTCCGAGACGGAGAATTCTGAGGATATACCACTGTAGATAGATTAATCCATATTGCGTGCCGTTGATGTGCTCTATGATAATATGATTGATTGCATCGTTATTATTATTAGATGGGTATAATAGATATGCAACAAAAGCTGTTTGGAGAGTGGGATGATGGGCGAGGAGGATGATGGACGATGGGACGGTAGGATGGATGGATGGTGGATGGGTGCGGAAGGATGGGAGGATGGGAGAATGATGCCTGGGGGCGGAGATGGTATAGTAGATAGTGCTAAGCATTCAGATTGAGTTTGGGAGGCTGCCAGGCCTTGCTTGTCGTCGGTACTGGTTACGCTATGGACAGCAAGCACAGCTTCAATAGGCGACGATAGCTTCATTCGCAGCGGACTCTGTTCTCTGTCAGCAATGAAGCAATACCGTAGAGCGATACGATCTAGAACGCCAACAAACAAACACTAATCACTTTCGAGGCTCGCCTCGGCGACATCGCAAAATTAATCGCACTGGAGAACAATCGATGAACTCAATTCCTCCGCAAGAGCCATCATCATCTCCAATTCCATTCCTCTTCACAAATTCTCGTCGAGCCACCCAGACCTTCCCCTCGACCAAATGTTGCATATCTCACTCTGTATTCTAACAATACCCTCCTTTTCGAATTCTGATCTCATCGCTCGATCTATCATGACAAGAGCAACCCAAAAGACCATCGGCTAATTTTCCTCTCGCGAAAAAGTCAGTCTCGCAAATTGGTCGCTTGCCTAACAGAGCACGCACGCTCTTAGCCGCGTAAAGGACCGCGGCGCGGGCGGGTCTGAGAATAAGGAAGTGGGGGTGACATGAGAAGAAAATAGAAAGTGGTCCTGGCGTAGGCAGACAGCGAGGTGGACTTTTCGAAGGCATCCACGTGGAAGTTTTCGATGGATGGCTGGGAATCGCCTATTTTGGTGAGTGGGATGAGATTGACAGGAGGTTCAAATCTCTTCTTTAAGATTGCTTCGGGCCCGAATGGCTTGGAGAAGTGTTTGTTTGGAGAGAAACCGACGAACCTCGTTATGAAATGTCAATTGACGAGACATGAAACCGAGCAGTTCCCTTGGTCGGGATGTCTTGGTATTCTACAGATGCCGTATTCTTCCAGCTCAAACGCGAGACGAGATGTCTCCTCACATGATGGCGGGGTAGACGGAGCTTGGTGCATGACGTGCCGGTAGTGGAACTAATCGGGAAGTCGGGAAGTCGGGAAGTCAGTAAAGTAAGTCTTGCGCTTGAGATTTGGAAGATATAGAGTAAGTACGATGGACTGAACCTGCGGTACGAGTAATGCTTAATCATCGAAGAAGCAAAGATGGCCACAATATTGTCGCATTCGGATTGTTCTGTGCTCTTGGATGCAGGAAAGATGAAAGATAGGAACGCACCCCACCGCCGGTAAGGTAAGCTGTGCGACCGTCGAGGTGGGGTAACCAATTTCACAATTCACTTGTTTGCTGAGACACCGCAGCTACAGTAGAGCCTCAGCCTCGCCTTCTCAACTGCACACAACACTTGATTTCGCACCTTCATTTTTGATTGATTGAGCGATGAATGGCACGCCTTCGTTGCCCCCAGCTCATCGTTCCCATTTACACTACACCACCACTTCTACTCTCGTTGAGCTTCTTCTTTTCTACATGGTAGAGTTACACCTTTCATCGCACATGAAGCCGGACCACGACTGAGCACGACAAACGACATGGAAGTTCAAGTCTGGGATGTTGCGGCGCAAGCCAGTGAACACGATTTGAAAAGATTCTTTAAGCCGTTGATCAAAAAGCTGTCTATCCGTGTCTTCCATTGTCACACCGTCAGAGGAAAGACATTTGGCAAGCTCACCTTTCTAACGACTGATGATGGCAACTATTTCCTTCAGATTTATGGTCAAAACAGACCAAGTCTAAGTCAGAAACGACGTGGAGCCGTAGTCCAGCACGCCAAGCTTATTTTCTACAATCAAGCAATCTATTGTGAAAAGAGCAGGTGGGGACCTGAACCTTTCTTGCTTCGTTGCTTGAAGAAAGAAGAAGATCAGATTGAAAGCTTTCACGCACTAGGACCACCAGTTGCGAGTACGTCATTTGCATGTTCATCCCTTGCTTGCGGAACTTACAACTATATCAATGGCGACTTGGTTTTCACGCAAGAACTGATTTGGCCGGTGAACGGCAAGCTTCATTTCAGGGAGAAAAAGATGGTACTGGACCTTGAGAATGGACTTCGAGTGGACGGTCACTACGACGATATCGCTCTGATCACCTCAGATAATGGCTCTTTTCCAGCTCTTCTGATCACCTTCGCTCGGCCACCACAATTCACCGACATTGACTTACTCCAAGCCTTCATGAACATGACTATAAACAACAGGAGAGGCAATGACAATAGAAACAAGCGACGCAGGATATGTGGTTTCAGTGAATACCACAGATTAATTGCTGGGAGCTCTCTCGTCTACCGCGTTGCACTCTCAGAGAACTTCTCAAACTTACTCGAAGTAAAGCTGGAGGGCTTGAAACACGCGCGAGGCATCCCGGCCCTCATGCACCACCCAGTAGCAGTCTGCGCGCCCGATATTCCGCACCACACTAGTCTCGCGGAACTGAGTGACACACTTGCTAGTATGAGCAATGACATCCCCTTTCCTCTGGCATTTCAAATCACGAAACTGGCTCAAAATGGATACCTTCCACCTGCGCTAGTTCTAGATCTTCTTCCGGAGTTTGTAGCGTTAGCTGATGGGGACAACGTCGCTCTGGCTGTTGCAACGATTAGGAAGCTCTGTTACCAAATACCGTGGGCCGGGCCTGACACGGAAGCCGAGAATTTTGATAGGGATGTAATCATTGAGTTGTTGAAAGACAATAAAAAGTTGGCAGAACAAGAAATTCGCTATACAGAAAGCTTCGGGGGCATCTCGTCGCTCAACACAGCACTCATTCATCGAGTTACCATCACGCCGACTTCAATCCTACTCCAGGGCCCAGAGCCTGAAAGCAACAACCGAGTTCTACGGAAATATGCAGGGTTCCATGATAACTTTATACGGGTCCAGTTCTCCGATGAGGACGGGGGTCGCGTGCAATACATATCAAACGTTTCAAACGATAAAGTTTTCGATGATCGATTCCACTCAATCTTGCAGAAGGGATTCTCCATCGCCGGTCGTACTTTCGAGTATCTGGGCTGCTCACATTCCTCTCTCCGTGCACAATCCTGTTGGTTTGTTGCGCCCTTCATCCGAGAATATGATTTCTTTTCAGCCCGTGTCATAATCCGTGAGCTGGGCGATTTTGCTCCCATCCGCTCGCCAGCCAAGTGTGCCGCCAGAATCGGCCAAGCCTTCACGGATACGTCAATTGCAGTGAAAATTCCTGATGAGTGGGCGAGGCTTATAAAAGACATTGAGCGAAATGGAAGGGTCTTCAGTGATGGAGTTGGCACAATGTCATCGTTATTATTGGACAGAATATGGAGTCATCTCTCAAAGAAGAATCGTGTTATGCCCGTTTGTTTGCAGATACGTTACAAAGGTATGCATTTGCGCCATGATATCAAGAAGTTATTCACCTTTACTAATCGTACCACAGGAGCCAAAGGTATGATATCATTGGATACACGCCTCGAGGGTGAGGTTCTTCGGCTTCGACCGTCCATGGTTAAGTTTGAGGGATCTGTTTCTGACGACCTTGAAATATGCGGAGCCGCATACAAACCTCTTCCCTTGTATCTCAATCAGCAGTTCACAAAAATATTCGAAGATCTCGGCGTAAAAGACAGTTGGTTTATGGAGCTTCAAGCCAAGGAAGTTTCGCGCTTGCGATCCATTACTGCCAACCCCTTCAATGCATCGACTTTCCTGCAACGACAACGTGTTGGAGATGTGACTTTTCTTACAACACTTATCGACCATATTTCTTGTCTTGACCTGGATTTCCGAAACGATGTCTTCTTGCGAGATGTGTTGGAAATGAGCGTCCTCATGGAACTTCGTACATTGAAACACAAGTGCCGCATTCCTGTCGAAAAAGGCCATCATCTCCACGGTATAATGGACGAAACTGGGGTCTTAGAAGAAGGTCAGGTATATTGCTGTATACTCGAAGATGGAGTCCCCATTGTTCGGACTGGAAAGGACCTCATAATCACGCGTGCCCCTGCACTTCACCCTGGGGATGTGCAATTGGTAGAAGCTGTCGATGTTCCGCGCAACTCTCCTCTAAAATCTCTGTATAACTGTATCTGTTTCAGCAAAAAGGGAGCTCGTGATCTACCTAGTCAATTGTCTGGGGGTGATCTTGATGGAGACCTCTATGCCATTATTTGGGATCCTGAAGTGAAACTACAGACAACAGAGACACCCGCCGATTATCCCAGGCTGCCCGCGATTGACATTGGTCGCCCAGTGGAACAAAGTGATATGGCTGATTTCTTTCTGACTTTCATGAAGACGGACCAGCTTGGAATGATTTCCAATAGACACAAGGTTTATGCGGATCAGAGCCCGGAAGGAACTTTGAGCACAGAGTGTCGCAAACTAGCCGAGCTAGCTTCGATGGCTGTTGATTACTCAAAAACAGGAATTCCGGTACGTACAGAGGACCTCTCTAGTCTTGTGAATGCAGTTATTCTAACCATCTCTAGGCCAATGTCAGCGAGATGCCCAAGAATATTCTCTGGCGTCCTGACTTCATGGCTCCGGGGCCTCATGTGAGAATCGAAAAGTTAGGCCAGGGTGGGGTACAGCTAGGCGAACTTCTCGCTCCAACGGAACCAACGGATGATCTCGACGACGACGTTTCCAATCTGAAATATTATGAAAGTCCGAAAATCCTCGGGAAGCTGTACCGAGCCATTGATGAACGACAAGTCTTTGCAGATATCAAGCTATTGAGCCTAAATGAAGACGACAACAATGTAATGCAACACGTCTGGGAGTTTGTAACCTATCGTTGTCAGGGTATCCTTTGGAAACATTGCCTTCAGGATGGCCGGCACATTCGGGACATGTAAGTTAATCTCTATCTCTTACAAACTGGCAATATCTTACTGAGTGTGTAGGTACAATAACTGCATGACAAACATCATGCATGAATACAGCGAGCATCCCACCCGACCCATCAGCGAGCGCGAGGTCTTCATCGGTAACATTCTCGGCAAAGTTGGCGCACAGAGCCGAAAGCAGCGAGAATTGTCCGTCAGTATGAAGGAAAAGTACGACGAGGATGCTACTTATGTCATCAATTGTATCATCAAAGACAAGGACGTGTACTCGGAAGAAGCGCTAGAACGGAGCATTGCTTGTTTTGCTGCTTCGTTGGAGGATCATGGCAACGATAGAAAGCGATCCGAAGAAGTTGTGAGTTTCAAGTATCTGGCTGCGGCGGTTTGTTTGAGGGAGATGGAGAGAGTTCCGGGTTTGCTGCCCTGGGTTTGAATTGGTAGCGGTAGTGGAGAAGGTGATGCGTGGAAAGGTTAGGAGGAGAGGTCGATATCAGGGTGTTTCATTTTCTTAAAAAACTAGCATCATGTGCGAACCAATATGAGAATGTGGTATAATGGTATTATGTCTGAAGGGCTTGCAAGTGGGAGGGAGATTGAAAAAATGTATTTCAGTCGAGGTTTACTAGGTAATAAATAGACTTACTATTTGAGTTAAATACACAGGTACGCATGCTACTGTGAGGAAATGCTTGTACTTGTGCAGACCTGTGACGGTAATTATAAGATAAGTTTAAGTTACCCAGTCTAGCATCGACCTTGCGAATCACAATAAGTACATGCAATCCAATCATCGAATATGCCTTCTGCCATGTGAGACCCCGAACTAAGAAACATACAGTAGATAGAGCCGCACTGAGCACGAGATATGAATCCCTATATTCTCCCAGACTGTATTCTAGATCATCGATCGGATATCTCCACATTCAATCAGTTACTCACTCACTCAAAGAGCACATCAATATCACATCAACATCACCTCCCCTCCCCTTTCCTCCCCAGCCACAACCACACGAAACACTAACACTACAGTAACACTAACACCGGACCAGATCTTCTTTTAGTGTAAGGCTTCTATATCACAACTACTAGTAGTGCGTACCCTCACACCTTTCCATGTATACCCTTCCCTTCC
>LLKJ01000198.1:0-27222 GCA_002242865.1 Clarireedia sp. CPB17
GGGTGCATCGGTCGGTGGTGATGAAGGTGGGGAGTTGGGTGGAGAAGGAAACTTTTTTCCTGACGCGCAGGGGAGCGGGTTTTAGGGGGTCCTCGGAAGTAGCATCGGATCGAGAAGACATGGCTGAAGAGACCGACACTGTGCGCTTTCTCGAGGGAGTACGTTCGTCTTCTTCAGAGAGCGAGGAGCAAGATGAGATGAGCGGCGAGAGTGTGTCTGCAGTAGATGCGGATGAGAGAGCTGAAGAAAATACCGAATCCACAGAAGAACGAACACTGGATGACGCAGAAGAGGTTCTACTTCCTGCTCGCACATCGGGAGTCGTGGGGATCTCGACAAAGGGAATGTAAGATTCTGCTTTCTGGTAGTATGCGAGAGAATCTTGCAGGATAGAGAGTTTTTGCGGCGCGTTGTTGTGGAGAGATGATGCGGTTATCTCTAAACATGTCGCGCAATAGAAGGAGATGTAGAGAGAATAGAGAGGATGAATTCGATACTGACAATTAGATTAGCCAGCGTTATGAGATACAATGAATAGTAAGTGGCTACGTACTGGATCCTTGATGTTGTCTAGAATCTGTTTGCACCGCATGGCACATTGTTTATACTCTCGGTCTATATACAATCTCTTGATTTGCTCCATGACGAACCTCCACTCTGCTTGTGTGTATGGGAAAAGCAGTAAATCAAAAATAGGTTTCGGTCTTGACTTTTGGGACGAAAGAGCGGGGGAAGATGGAGATGATATATCGGATGGTGTGGAGAAAATGGAGTTCCTTTCCATTGGTTGGAGTTTGAGGTGAATTAGCCCCGCCATGGCTGGCTCCAGAATTATCTTATTGTACAGTAGTGGTTGTTGAGGCGATAGCCCTATTGTGCTGAGTGAATTTTGTGCAGAGACGATATGATGCACTAGCCGGACGGAGAAGGCCTTGGTGGCCGAATGCACAATGATCATGCAAGCTGCCGTGGCATCGCCCGGATGTCGTTAGCTGTTGGAAAAGTGCATAGGTGTCACTCCATTTGAAGATAACTTGGAGTCTAACTCGGTGACGTTGAGTAATGTATGTCTCTGGAGAGTTGGGGCCATGCGGTGGTCGCCGGGTGATGTGTTTTGATATTTATTATGAAAAGAGACGTTGGTTTACTCCGAGTGAATATGCTGGTCGGGTTGCGAACAAACGAATGAGAAATAGGAGAGAAGTACAAACAACAGGGTATCGAAATAAAAACAGTACAGAATGGGAAAAAGGTGACAGAGGAAAAAGAAACACCGGATTCATACGACAGCTCACTCCCTTAGGTATTATATGGGCAGGAGCAGGAGCAGGAGTAATCTCTGCTTTTGCTACGCAAGACTGTGCGGGCAACCATCATTTCACTACACTTCCATGAGAACTCACAGGCTTTCCCACATACTCGACCATCGGTCATCGGTCATCACGGCAAATGCTATTCGTGATAGGCTCGTGTAGACAGCATGCTCGAATAGCGGTTCGTCTGATACACGGTGGTGATGATATTCCTGGACCTCCGCATGCGATGGTGAGGGAAATTGGGGGAAATTGGGGGAAGTGTGTTTGGATTTTGGATTTTCGAAACAAAACGCATTGATGCCTTTCAAGGTTTTGACCCCTCCATAAGCACGGACGGAGCTGGCCAAGTGCCCCTGCATGACACGTTTTCCACCACCGCAGGTATTTGGGGTGATGGGAGGTAGAGGAAGGATACAAAGAAGCTTCGAAACAATTCATACGGTCATCATCGGGTCATCATCGCCATGATATCACGGCTGGTAACGCCACCATTGCAGTTAATCTCTATTGAAGTGTCTATTCAGTCACGCCCCCTCACCTGCCCACTGGCTCTCAAGATAGAACATGAAGATCGCAATACTGCAATCAAAAGATAAGCTCGATGAGACGGTCTAATGCTAAATTCCGTGCATCTCAATCTTGAGAGGTCGTGTTTGTGCCCCGTGCGATGTAATCTCTGCTTGGTGCCCGGATCATTTCATGTCGCACTATACGACCATTGCTGACGACCCCGCTTCTCTCTCTGCCGATAACCAGCGTGGTGGGAATATCGATGTATTTGTTGTGCACTGTGCACTGTGCACTCGGATCTTGTTACGAGAAATTCGCTTCAAAATATGTACAAAACAAGAGTCTAATTTAGTCCTCTCCAGCGTCTATGAAGCAGGGATAGCACCTATGGCTTCTTGCGATAAAGGGGATTCCTCTTTGGGCTTCTCAGTTTCCGACACTGGTTCTGTAGGCTTGGGAGATTCTGCAGATTCAGAGGTAGTCGGTGCTGGTTCTTCTGTAGCGTTCCCTGTCTTTCCCTTGTTATCCTTAATACCGCCTACGACCCTTAGACCCCCAGCTTTCTGCGCCATATTGTCGAGATCGGCCTTTCTTTTCAGACGTTGCTTAACCTCCGAAACAAGGTCCTCAAGGTTCACTACTACTCCATCCTTCTCAGGGTGGCCTTCTCTTAAGCCATTCTCCTTGATCTTGACCTTACCCTGAGCTACTTCATCTTCGCCTAAGATAACACTGAAAGGCACACCGTTCAATTCAGCAGCCTTAAATTGATTCGGCAATTTTGGTTTGACCTTGTAAAGGTATTCCGCCTAACCGAGCTGTTAGTGACCCGGAATTTATCATGCGTAAAGTCTCTGGGGTTCAAACCTTTATCCCAGCATCCCAGAGAGTTGAGCAAATGGACATTCTCTCTTTGAGAAGACCAGTGAAACCTTTGCCTCCGAAAGCCATCACGAAACAGTCAACTTCATTGTTACGCACTTGTTCGGTAGACTTTTCCTCCTCCATTCTTGCTTTGGTGATAGAAAAGATCCGATCAACGCCGAATGAAATACCAACGCATGGAATATGTTTTCCTTTACCCGCAAACATGCCAACCAGGTTGTCATAACGTCCACCTGCTGCGACACTGCCAACTCCCACACTTGGATCAGATGAACGGTCCTCATCGGGGTCGGCGGTACCCTTTGACGGCTTTTTGGAGGGCTTTGGTGGCGCAGCAGTCGCAGCAGATGTGGTAGCAAGTGGTGCGGATCCCTCAGTAACAACCTCGTAGATGACACCGGTATAGTAATCGAGACCTCGTGCTAGACTTAGATCAAAGGAGACATTCTCCGCACATTTGAAAGCTTCCAGGTAGGTGAAAAGTAGATCCATGTCTTCCAGTCCTGCCTTCATAGAAGCATTGGCCGTCAACCTTTCATCTGCCTGTAGCGTGCTTAATAAATCTCTTTGGCCCTTCTTTACGACATATTCCCCAATCTTATCCGCGACCTCTTCGGCTAGACCCTTTTCCTCAGTCATCTCCTTGCGCACGTCTGTCCAGGGTAGTTTATCAAGCTTATCAACTGCCGAAGAAATCGTGCGAATCTTGTCTTCTGGGACACCGCAAACTTCGAATATTCCATCTAATATTTTGCGGTGGTTGATTTTGATAGTATATCGTCCTTTCCAGCCAAGACCTTCAAACACTTCCGTTGCAATTTTTAGAACTTCCGCATCAGGTTGCATAGGGTCATAGACACCAGCTACATCAAAATCGCATTGATAGAACTCCCTCATGCGGCCCTTTGTCATTGCAGGCTGATCTCTTCGGTATACTTTTGCGATGTGGTATCTTTTGATGCTCTGTGTACCGTTCATAGCTAGCCATCTTGCGAAAGGAACTGTGAGATCATATCGCAATGAGCAGATTTCTCCACCTTGGTCTGCAAGATCGTAGATAAGTTTGCTGTCCTCGCCATATTTGCCTGCAAGAATTTCCTTCAGCTCAAAGACTGGGGTATCAATGGTGACTCCTCCATGGCGCTTAAAGGCTTCAGTAATGGTAGAGAAAATCTTGTCACGAATGACCATATCCTTTCCTTGCCCTACGAAATCATAAGTATCATGTCACATGTTGTTGAAGTTGATAAGAATGAAAGGGTGTAGAGTAATACAGCAAGAATATGCGGGGCATTCCTACAATCCTTGGTCCCCTTTGGAGTCTTCAACTCGAACTTTGGTCCTTTGGGTGCCATGTTGAGTTCCTCAATACTCTTCCTTTCTGCCTTTGATAGTTGTGGAGCTGCGGGGCTCCAAGCCGACCTTGAATTAGCAAATAGTAGACGTCGTGGAAGTCGTGATGATCTCGCAGATCGGAGTAGTTGAGTATGAAAGGGCTTCATTCACTTTCTCTCGTCAATAATAGGTATTGATAAGATTAGGATGTGCAACTTCGTCTCTGAGTCATTGGGTAGGCTCAGGTTTTTTGTTTATGCAAGTCGCAAGGCTGATGTTGAAAGAAAATTGGTGGAGTAAATTCTCGCTTGCGTCCAGCCCACCGAGCCCGTCGGCCAAAAAGTTCCGACAAGCTCAAGCACAGGTAATGTGAGCTGTGACCAAAGCTAGGTTGATTCCCATTTTCCTCCACCACTCAACCCTCACCTCATTTTGATCCTAATCATACCCGCATGCAGAGCTCACGATGGCTCCTCATGCTGGGTTTGATACTGATCAAGTCAAGGACAAAGCAAGAAAGGATCTTCTGTATCTATTAGAGGGTGTAAGTAAGGATTCACCATGCTCGAAAAGCACAAGGCCTCCGGCTAACACGTAGCTACCCATAGGTCCGCGGGAAGAAAAATCTGGTACTTGAGAAGAGCTTGGCTGGACCACTGGGCATAATTGTCAAATTCTCAACACTGCAGGATTATGGTGTCGATAAGGTGTTCTTCCTCGAGAACAGCAACGCAGATGTTAGCCAACAGAATGTTGTATTCATCGCTCGCGGTGAGAGTGCGAAGCATGCTCAATCGATAGCTGGTATGTCCCATACCTTTCTCCTTGTGCACACTCCTTTTGCAACCTCTCTTTTATGGGATCTTAAAGTAGACTCTTTAGCAGTATTTCATCCACTCTATTTAGTCAGTCTTGATCCCTACATGAACAACTTCTCTGTACAACAGATAGCACGAACCTATGGGTCTTCTTCATCTGCACCTTGTTTTTGATACCATCAGAACGCGCTGACATTTACAGACCATATCAAGCGCATGCAACGAGAAAGTCAAACAGGACATGAATTCTCCATATTCTGGGTTCCTCGAAGAACTTTGGTGTCCGAGAAAATACTCGAAGAGGCCGGAGTCTTGGGTGATGCAAGCATTGCTGAATTTCCACTTTACTTTCTACCACTCGAAAATGATCTCCTTTCATTAGAATTGGACGACTCATTTGAAGATTTGTATTTACGAAAAGATCCAACCTCGACCTTCCTCCTCGCACGTGCCTTGATGCTCATACAACAAAAACATGGCTTGTTTCCACGAATGACTGGACAGGGTGACAATGCAAAAAGACTTACAGACCTTCTTGTGCGAATGCGGCAGGAATTGATCGCTGGCGAAGATACCAACGAGAGCAACAAATTTGGACTCAGCCCGAGTAGCACAATTGAGAGCCTTATTGTGATTGACCGCGAAATCGATTATGCGACTCCATTACTTACACAATTGACTTACGAAGGCCTAATTGATGAAGCTGTGGGAATTCAGCACAATCAAGCTGACGTTGACTCGGCAGTTGTGGGATCTGCACCTCAACCTGCCCAAGGATCTTCAAAGGTTGTTGGTGCGCCGTCAGTACAAGCCAAAAAGAGGAAAATAATGCTAGATTCGTCAGACAAACTTTACGCACAATTGAGGGATACAAACTTTGCGATTGTTGGACCTCTACTGAACAAAGTGGCTAGGCGACTTCAAGCTGATTTTGACAGTAGACATGGAACCAAAAGTACTGCAGAACTACGAGATTTCGTGAACAAACTTCCTGGCTATCAGGCGGAACAGCAAAGTTTGAAGATCCACACTGGACTAGCGGAAGAAATTATGAAGCATACTCGGACGGAACAGTTCAGCAGGTTGCTGGAAGTCCAACAAAATCTCGTTGCTGGTGCAGATCCTTCCTCACAACACGATGCCATCGAAGAACTGATTGCTAGAGATGCTCCTCTGTCAGAAGTCCTCCGACTGCTGTGCCTCGAATCTTGTATATCTGGCGGTATCAAACCTCGCGATTTGGAGAATTTCAAAAGAATGATATTACAAGCGTACGGGTACCAGCACATACTGACTTTAGACGCCTTGGAGAAACTGCAACTGCTTCTTTCGCGTACGTCTCCAATGGCATCGATGATACCGATGGCAGGATCTGGAACGGCTACTGACCTGAAGACTAACTATACGTATCTGCGAAAACACCTTCGTCTAATTGTTGACGAAGTGAACGAGCACGATCCAAATGACATTGCTTATGTCTACAGTGGCTACGCACCACTTTCGATTCGACTGGTCCAATGCGTCCTACAAAAACAATACATTATTTCGATGACTAGAGGAGGAAACGTCAACAATACAGCAACTGTGGCGACCGGCGGGACCTCCCAAGGCTGGCGCGGGTTCGATGATGCAGTGAAACATGTGCGTGGGCAAAGTTTTGATGAGGCACAAAAGGGTGAAGACAAAGCAGTCAAGGCGAGAGCGCTTTTGACTGGTGCTGGCGAAAAAAAGACTGTCTTCGTTGTATTCTTAGGAGGAATCACCTTCACAGAGATTGCAGCATTGAGGTTTATCGCAAAACAAGAGGAAGGTATGTTTTAAAATCGCATCTTTTGTGCAGTCTCCAGATTGGGTTACTAACGAATATATAGCACGGAGACAGATAATCATCTGCACAACTTCGATCATAAGTGGGAACAGAATGATGGAGGTAGCTATTGAGAAAGGCACATTAGGAAAGGGTGGTGTGTTGGATGTAACCCCATGAAGCGATAGATATAAGGGCAAGGAAGAATGATAAGACCAGGAAATTGAACTGGCATAGAAAGCCCTCCAGTAATTTTAATGAGCAAATAAATTCACCATCAAACACCCTGCTGTTGATTTTCATACAGTCTTACAATTTATAACATCAATCGTCCTACAACAGGCTACAAGTAAATCGTAATGCACCTTCACCGGAGGATTTTGCAGTTTTGAGGGTGGTCCTTGTCAAAACTAAGTCTGCACGTGGTCGCTATTAAAACAGCATCGTTTTGGCCGAATCTCTCGAGACATGATAGATCCATACCGTACGACACATCGATCAAAATATCCTCTCTGCCGTGAAAATAGCTATTCACTGTTTATCAATTGACTGCCGACCCTCTATGAGACATTGAATACATGGGATTCGGTACGGTGTGCGACATACATCGCAATATGTTGAATGCGATAGGTGAGGCCAATCCACATGTGATACGTATATGTCCATATTATGTGCATATGAAGATTCTAACATCATCAGAACAGGCATCCAAGAGTAGTTTTCATCGACTTAGTCAATAATAAGGGGTTGGAATGGTTCATGGATGGTGTATCAATGGGCACCTCGTCTTCTCGCAATTTTGACCCTGACCCCTCCACTACCGAACATACTTTTATATCGAAGCATTCCAACGAAGTCATAGGATCTAGCGACTCTAAGATGGCAACCACGATGGATACTCAAATAACTCAACAAGATGACTTAGGACATGATACATTGATGGGCTTGCAAGAACTGGACTCTCACCTGTCCATTTTTGAGTCTACGGAGACCGGGTTAGATACATCTACCCCAGGTGCTATATCACCTCCTGGCTTCGACACAGCAATTGACACCATTGAGGACTCCAACACAATTGTCGTTGAGTCACCCGTTGAATATCAACACTCTGATATCAAAACCCGTGCAAAGCCAAAGGAAACTAAATCAGGTTTCAACATCATCAACAAGTACGTATTGGCCACCCTCATCCTTTTGTCGTCGATGTGACTACGGGCCAAAGCAACACGGTCTTTGATATTGACCTCTTTATTGCAGAAAAGGTCGTCCATCGGAGTACTCGTCTGATGGTCATGTACACCTGAAACCTGAAAGTGCTCGAGATTCTTTGGCCTCATCAATGACTACAGATCAAGACGACGCATCCTCGGGTCTCTCCTCATTATCAAGCAACCCTACCTCTCCAGCCGACTTCGACAATCAATCTAGAGAGGTCACAAAAGGATCATCTATAGATGGAAATAGACAAAAATATAATGTACGTCCGAAAGAATCAATACCGCCCGAGCTCCACCCGGCGGAATATGCCAGACAATGTATTGCGGCAGCGGAATCATCGCGGCTGAATCCATACTCCTTACATCCGGACGAGTATCATTTGTTGCGTAGGCATATCAGTCATCAACAAGTCACGACGTATCTTAATATCAGAAATGGTATCCTTAGATTATGGACTCGAAATCCTGCTATACATGTGATGAGAAACGAAGCTATTGGCTGTGCGAAAGATGCCCGGTGGTTCGAAGTTGCTCGAATATGCCATGAGTGGCTAGCCCGTCGCGGTTACATCAACTATGGTTGTCTGGAAAATCCTGAATCCACAAAGGACCAACGCATGAAACCGAAGACCAAAAGAAAGAGGAGAACAATTGCCGTGCTTGGTGCTGGTATGTCTGGTTTAGGCTGCGCAAGACAGCTTGAAGGCCTCTTTGCCCAATTTGAGGATCGGTTCCACGAAATGGACGAAGAACTACCTCGTGTGATTGTTCTGGAAGGCAGAGATAGAATTGGGGGTCGTGTCTACTCACGGCAGTTCAAAACACGACCAAAATACCCAACGCTCTATCCAGGTAGCCGGCATACAGCAGAAATGGGTGGCATGATTATCACTGGTTTCGATCGTGGCAATCCCTTGAACATCATAGTTAGAAGACAACTTGCCTTACCGTATCACGCACTCAGACCTGACACAACGATATATGATTCCAGTGGGCAGCCTGTGGATCTTCAAAGAGACCAGCAGGCGGAAAAGCTCTTCAACTATATATTGGACCGGGTTAGCGAATACAAATTCAAGCTTCCGGTGTCACCGCTCATTGATGGCGACAAGGATCATCTAGACGCTGGACGCGATAGCAATGGTGATGGATCAAGAACCATCAGCGAAGCTGAAAACAGGACTAGTATTTCTGCACAATCTACGACTAGCGATAAAACCCCCGGGTCTGCTGAAATACAAATGGTTCCTGTTTCATCTGATAGACTTACTGGCAGGGCGCATCTCGAACCTGGAATTCCAGCTGTGCACACTGCCGCGTATAAGGCTCGTGAAATTGGCTGGAAATTGAGAGACGGTGTCGGTATTGAATTCGATCTGGATCTCGAAAGAGCAACAAACGCTAAAGATGCCACACTTGGATCGGTCTTTGATGACGCAGTCCGCCAATACATGCGAATAATCGATTTTACTCCTCTTGACCTCAGACTGATCAATTGGCATGTCGCCAACCTGGAATATAGCAATGCGATTACCTACAACAAATTAAGCTTGGGAGGATGGGATCTGGATGCCGGCAACGAATGGGAGGGCTCGCACTCAATGGTGGTAGGAGGCTACCAACAAGTTCCGAGAGGATTGCTAAATTGTCCGACGCCCTTGGATGTTAAAAAGGGCCATGCCGTGAAACGCATTGTCTACAACGAGGATAATGTTCAGAAATCATTCATTGAATGCGAGAATGGCCAAGCTATCGAAGCTGACTACATCGTTTCGACTATCCCCTTGGGTGTTTTGAAACAGAAAAAGATTCAGTTTGAGCCAGCGTTGCCAGACTGGAAGACTGGCGTAATTCGACGGATTGGATATGGAGTTCTCAACAAAATCGTCCTCGTTTACAAGGAGCCGTTCTGGGATCTAAGTAGAGATATCTTTGGAACCCTCCGTAGCCCTCCAAACCGATTTACTTTGGATCAAGGGGAGTACTTCACACAGAGAGGAAGATTCTTTCAGTGGTTCAATTGTACGGAGACCTCAGGCTTGCCAACTCTCCTGGTGCTCATGGCTGGTGATGCAGCTTTCTGGACAGAAAAGAATCCGAACGACGAACTTGTCAGTGAAGCTACAAGAGTGCTAAAGACTGTATTTGGAGATGCTGTTCCCACACCAGCAGAGGCCATTGTAACCCGATGGGGACAAGACGAATTTTCTCGTGGCAGTTACTCTTACACTGGACCTGACTTTCGACCCAACGATTACGAGGTTATGGCCCGGAACATAGGCAATCTATTCTTTGGTGGAGAACATACTTGTGGCACTCATCCTGCTACTGTTCATGGAGCTTATATCTCTGGACTGAGAGCAGCTTCCGAGGTTTTAGAAGCTATCATTGGTCCAATTGAGGTACCAGTGCCACTCATCCCATCCAAGGAATCCGCATCGAAGAGGAAGGCATCCGCTGTCGAAGAGCAAAAGGATCCAAAGCAAGCACGTCTAGAGGCATACGACATTGAGATATGGAATGCAATAATTGCAAAACTCGGCGATCCACCACGGAAGCCTTCGAAGAACCACGCCAATGCTTATCAGCTGTACAGCAAAGATACGTGGGAACAAGCCAAGAGGAAATGTGAGGAAGGGCGAAGGCCTGGCAAAGGCAAGCCGATTACGAATGAAGTCAAAAAGATGATAAGCAAAATGTGGAGTGAGGCTCCTGAAGATGTCAAGAAACCATACGTTGAAAAAGCCCATGAGCGAAAACAAGCATATGCGGCTGCTGTCGCAGATTTCACGGTCAAGGCTGCTAAATGGGACAAAGATGCGTGGGATTTCCGATTAGAGTATGAGAAAGAGCATCCTAGTTTACCAGGTCCAGATGAAGAGATTGGTAGTCCGTGGCGACGTGACAGAAGGGCAAAAAGACTTACCTCAGGTTACGCAGAAGATTCTGGGTCGGAGCTCGAATTGTAAGAGATTTCTTTGATTAACGTTGTGTTCAAAATGTACGATATGATTTGATTTGAAGAGGATCATTCATAAACACATGGAGTTCTCTGCCGCATAGTTTTCAAGCGCATGTTTAACTGGGGATGATGGTCTATGGCGGCGTATGGATGGATTCATGGTGGGCGATTGATGGTTAAACTTGAGCATATCGGAGAGTGCATGTAGCTCTTTTTGGCTTCCTTTGCATCTGTAACTACTTAAATTTCAAAAAAATAATTCATACAAAAAACTTCTCAAATTAAAGAGTGTCGACAGATGGCGCCGTTTGCTGATCTCAAAAGTGCTCACCGACAATACGTGGACCGATAGGACGAGGGGTTCGTCGATCCGTTCATATACCCCGGCTCTCGCTAAAACGAACCTCGAACGTCAACCCCTCCATCGTCAACTTTGACAACACAAGCCTTATACTTCTCTATACAACTACACCTCAAAATGGCGGAAGTTGACCAATTCGATAGCGCGCTGTAAGTTTATATTCCCATATACTGCCAAGTTCTTCATAGAACCATACTATGGAAGGCACAAACAAGTGAAATTGCTAACACCTCTCCGCTCACAGGGATCTCCTCCGCCGCCTCAACCCCAAACACACCACCACCCACCTCAACTCCCTAATCGATCTCGTACCCTCCCTCACCGAAGACCTACTTAGCTCCGTCGATCAACCTCTGACCATCTCACGTTGCCGTAAAACGGGCCGCGATTACCTGCTCTGCGACTACAACCGCGACGGGGACAGTTACCGATCGCCATGGAGTGGAGAGTTCGAGACACCCGTTGGCGGAACCACACCAGGCGGGGTCGACGAGTCGGGAAATAACGAAGGCGCAGGCGAGGGGGCAGTGCCTAGCGAACGGGTGAGGAAGATGGAGATTAGAGCCAACGAGGCGTTTGATGTTTATAGGGAGTTGTACTATGAAGGGGGAGTGAGCAGTGTTTATTTCTGGAACTTAGATGATGGGTTTGCGGGTGTGGTTCTATTGAAGAAAGGTTTGTTTGTGCCTTCCCAAAACTTCCACTTCAATATTTCCCTTTAATTATTTTGATCATGTACGTTTGTCTGGGTGTAAAATAAAGCTAATATGTTTGAAACAGTTGCACCTAAATCCAACAGCTCCTCCGGGTCCTGGGACAGCATCCACGTCTTTGAAGCTGTTGACCGCGCCCGTACCGCACACTACAAGCTCACCTCGACCGTAATTCTCTCCTTGTCCACAGGAAACCCCGAGTTGGGCGATATGGACCTGAGCGGTAACATGACCCGCCAAATCGAATCCGATTTACCGATTCAAGACGATGGAGAACACGTGGTTAATATTGGACGATTGGTCGAAGATATGGAGTTGAAAATGAGGAATTTGTTACAAGAGGTGTATTTTGGAAAGGCGAAGGATGTCGTGGGTGATTTGAGGAGTCTAGGCAGTTTGAGTGAGAAGGCTGGGGAGAGAAAGGTTAGGGGAGAGATGTTAGAGGGCATGAAGAAGTAAAAGGAGTAAATCATTTGCTAACTCAGGAAAGTTGTAGATGGATTGCAATGTATAGATCCGCCTAGTTGCTTGATCATATGAATATGAAGAACAAAAGAATGATTTGGCTGCGTAGAGTTTGGTTTACTTTCGGGTGATTGTTGTTCTTGCGGCGGGTAGCCTTATTATCTCTACATCCGTCGACGGTGTGGATAAGTCGAAGTGATCCATGCAACAGAAACTACTTCTCATTCTGGAACATGACCAATATCTATCAATGGTAGAACAAGACCTTTATGTTAATGAACCGATCACATATCTTTTACAGTATAGTGCCCTCTCTACACACCCCTTGGTGAAAGCATTATTACCACCGACATACTTCCACCAATCTGATCCCCAAATCAAGGCCTACCTCTCATTCCTTATGGTGCTCAGCCTAGACTTGATCATTCTATACTCTTCAAACGAGCGACACACCATACGATGATCAACATATCAATATCAGGCCATACTACCATCGTCTGATCGTTCTTCGTGTCAGTAAAGTATTCCCATCTGTTTGCTTGCTATAAGCTGGAACATGCTAACAATGTAGGATGTGCCACATGAGTGATGTCCAACCGGATGACACCCGCCGCATACGGGCGGTTTCTATATGGTATCACAATACCACACTTAATGTGGCTTCCACGGCGCATAGGGCTACGCCTAGGTAGGGGCCTCGTATACAGGGATCTCTGCGATCACAGTAAGTGCCGGTAAGCAGAGACATATCCTGTCCATATCTGGCTTCTTATATGCCGATCGAGCAGGGCCTTCTCATCGATATGATTTCGATACGAGTGCAAGTTTTTTTGGTTCGGATCCCCGGCACCGAGTACCGATGACATTGACACACGAACGTGGCTGGCAAGGCAACATAGACTCCCAGTAGCAGCTATGAATCACATTCGTGACACCATTCCCACGGCACAGACAGTCTGATCACCGATCTGAGCCTCGATGCAATTTTATCTACCACATGCAATGCACTATCAACTTGGGACGACGGATACAATCTCGTAAGACAGATGAGTTTGTATCACCGCTCAAGATTACCCTTTCTTTTCATTTGCCAAGCTGTCTGGGGCATATATCTACAGTCACCCCTGCCTCAAAATCTCAACCGTTCTCGCATCCTTCCAGAAAGCCGGTACTCGTCTACCAAGATGCGACCCCGATTCGGATAGAGCAAACGTCCACGTAGCATTGTAATAAGATGTTGCATGCAGTATTTGAAATCATGAGCACCATGCGATGAAAAGCTGCATGCGTGGGAGATGAACAGTTTAAGGGGTTTGCAGCAGTGCTACTGCGCAGCTCCCGTTTCGAGATTTTCGATGCATGCAGTGGATTGTGCAATGGAAGCAAATAGGGGAAATGAACATGGGTGAAAGGGGGGTTGGGAATGACTTGCATGTCACTTGCATGCAAGAAGCAAGTTTCGGGCTCGAGAAGCCGTGTAACAGCGTGCTCTGTACGGAACATTCTAGCGATACGTTGTGTTCATAAAGCTGTGTTACGTCTTTGCGCAACATCACAAGCTCGGTCGGTAGATGCTTCTTCCTGTCTATACCCTCCCGACATGCGAATTTTCAGACTTCTGCCGTTTTTGCGAGTCTCCTTTTCGCGTAATGGTTGCGCTGCGACTAACGAGGCTGAGGAAACCTTGAGCTAGGTATCCTTTTGCCCAGATATCTCGTGTTGGTCCCTTTTCCAAATGCCTGCGAGATTAACAGCGTTAGGTTTTGGAAATTTTCGTCCGGGACCAAGATGAGGGTTACATTAGGATAAGATTTTCTGAAGTACCGAAATCTGCTTTGCCACAGTGGAACGTCCATGCTGCTTTTGAGTATATCTCGACTCCGGAATCTTTTGCCCATTTTATTGCATCAGTGTCGGCCAATTCTCCGCAAAAGTGGCAAGATTGTCAAAGTTTGGTAAACTAAAGGTAGCATCCGCAGGAAGCGGCAACTAAAATGAAATGGACAGGGAAACACAGGCAAGGAACACGAGATTTTGGACCCCAATCAGTACAAAAACCAATGAAACCAAATGTAAGATTTACAAAAGAAGTAACTTGCCAATCTTCCAACCCTTCTAGAAGCAATTTGGATAAACACCAACCCAGAAGATTCCATGCATGATGCGACGACTTGCCAGCAGAGTACATGGTCGACTGCAAACAAATGAAGATATAAAATGATCAGAATCGTCGGATGTAACCAATTGAGATATAGATTCCACTTTCAGGCAGTTTTCTTTCGATGGTCCCACATAAAAGGAGATCATCACACAGTGTATTCGTAACAGAATCGTTTGTAACATGTAATAGCAAGATGAAGCATATCGCCATTTCTTCATGATTCTATCACATCAGATGGAGATGATAAGCAGGCCCCCAAAGCCGAAAAACTACAAACTGGCCAATGAAATATACAACCAATTTTAACTGAAGACTCGTTCGATGCCACCAGAACCTCAACTTGGTTGCACGCATCGGTAGATCATTCATGCCACTCGATATGAAATCATTGTTCGCGCTCACATCGACTCATATCGACTTGATATGATTTGTAAACTTCCAATCTTGCCAACAATCCCTATCGTGTTACCGGCGCACATATGTCTTAGATTGCATTATGTGCAATATAAAAGAAAGGTACTTACTAGGCGGGTAAGTGTGTACTGTTCACCAAATTGCACCTTCCTGATTTGCTGGTCTCACTTGCTCGGCTCTACCCGCATGCCATGATTCAAATCCATTTTCGTATATCTCCATTCATAGAGATATTCCGATGTCATATGTCATACAATCCGCAACAGAGTCAAGGGCAAAGGAACGACGGCAGGGTAATGTTCGGAGAAGGGTTTTCAGATAGCGAAGGAGCCCAAACGATCTAGGGGCTGCGTTCTGGTTCGGTGGAAGAAAGTAAAAGGAAATGGGGACGGAGAAGAAAGGGGGAAGCGGGCGTGATAATCATCCGAACTTTTGGGGAGAGAAGAAGGAAGGTTTAGATACAGCTACTTTGGCAAACCTTAGCAGGCCCATTAAGACCCAATCAAGACCCAGTCAAGACCCAAACAGAGCTTACTCTATATGATACATAGACCCCGACTACTCGGATTACCCAGCCAGGGCCTGTCAGGACTCAGGACGCAAGATGACTAGCAGCGAGTTGTAAAGGAATTTCATCCGAAGGGCCCTTGCAGTTGCGTGCATTTGCTAGTATTCTATATACAAACAAGACTAACTAAAGACTACTCAGGAGTCAGGACTCTATTTCGCTACTTCTCTACTTCCCTACCTGGTAAGGTTACAATATCCCCCCCTCGCTTTCCAAACCAACCCAGGACGACGGAACTATTCTACCTCCCACCCAACAACCCGCGCACGTCTCGCGCCGCACTCTTACTTACCTACCTTGATCCTTTAACGACCTGTGTTGCAGATCAAACCTTGAAGACCTTTTTTCAAGCCCTACCGCACTCTACTCCATACATATACGCATACCGACTTTCCGAAAGATTGCAACTTTCTCTGCTTTGGGCACAAAATCTTGTTTACTCTAATCAAAGGACACGGGAATACCACGTCCACCGATCCTTCTCACACCTCCTCTCCTCCCCATATTAAATCCGTTTGCGCCTGTCCTCCGCGAACGAAATCACAGATCACAGATCACTGTTCACAGACCACACTGCGCAATACACTTCACACTCCCCATCCACAAACCCACCCTTCAATCATCTGGCGCAACTTAAATTTTCACCTCTCAACCACATCCAAAAGAAACTCCAATAACCGCGCGGAATATACACGAAGATGGCGGAGAAGCCTGCGGTTCTCATCATCGGCGGTCTTGGATACATAGGTCGTTTCCTCGCATTACATATTCACAAAAACAATCTCGCATCAGAAGTTCGGATTGTGGATAAAGTGCTACCACAATTAGCATGGCTGGCACCGGAGTTTGCAGAGGCGTGCTCGAATGACAAATTCGTGCAAGCAGATGCCAGTAAAGAGCGTATGTTTATGGATTTCTATAGCGTTTTTCTACTCTATCTTTGCTTGTCTAACATCCTTTGTGCCTCTGAATAGAATCGATGTCGAGGATCTTTGATCGCGCAAATGGGAAACAGTGGGATTATGTCTTCAACTGCGGAGGTGAGACTCGATACTCACACGAGGACGAGGTTTACAAAGTACGCTCTCTTGCCTTGAGTATCGCGGTGGGCAAAGAGGCTGCGAAGAGAGGTATCAAAGCTTTTGTAGAGCTAAGTACGGGAATGGTATACAAATCGGATTCATCGCCAAGTAAAGAAGGCGACAAGCTGAAGCCCTGGAACAAGATTGCTGTTTTCAAACTGCAGGCTGAGGAGGAGTTGGCCAAAATTGAGGGGTAGGTTTTCATTTCTTGTTTGCGTGTAAGAGATGGCTGGGAGGGGTCATGAGGGGCTCCCAAGGACAATTACAGGCACCTTGTTTGCAAAGATCACTAACAAGATTTTTTAGGCTCAACCTCGTCATCGTCCGTCTCGCGCACGTATACGGGGAGTATGCCTCCCAATTCATCCCTACAGCTCTTACCATGGCACGCATCTATCAGCATCTTCAGGAGGAAATGAAATGGTTATGGACGAAGGATATGCGCGTCAACACTGTGGAGATAAACGACGTCTGCCGTGCACTCTGGGCCATTGTCGAATGGTACGCCGTTGCTAACAAGCCTAATTGGGACGAGAAATCGATGGGCAAAATCCCTACCTTCAATGTGGTGGATAAGGGACAAACATCACAAGGGACCATAGCCGAGTTCATTGGCGAAATTTTCGGCATCAAGACTGGTTTCCAAGGACAGCTTATTAGTACCTTCGCGAAACTGAATATTGACAGTGTTGTGGATGATATTAATGACGGGGCTCTTGGTCCCTGGGCGGACTTACTCGAACAAGCAGGCATCACACGGCCCGGCCCTCTGACACCGTTCATGGAGAAGGAGGTACTAAAAGATACCGATTTGAGTATGGATGGTAGCAGACTTGAAAAAGTGGTTGGCTTTAAATATGAGCATCCTAAACTTACCAAGGAGTTGATGCAGGGCATGATTGATAGTTACATCAGGATAGGTTGGTGGCCTGTTGCAAAATAGACACCCATCCTTTCTTCACAACCACCTGTCTTCTTCCAGTATCAATATTCCCTACTTTCCATAGGATGAGATCTTCATTCAGTATATATCCTTTCTACTGCCATGGAGTAATTCCAAGGACAGACATCAAATCCAGGACGCCGCTACACAGGACAGCTTAAATGCATACCGACTACCTCAGCTATTATCAACCCAAACCAACACAACCCAAACCCACGATCAAACCCACGAAGTAACGATGAACGAGCAACGGACGCCAAACCAATGAAACCAATCCATACCCACGTACAAAAGTCAACTTTACGATTGCTTCATTCAGCCCAGCTACACATTACTTTTGCGCTTGCTTGCTTGCTTTTTTTTCTTGCTTAGTGTGGTTAGTCTTACTTTATCTTTACTTTGCATTACTTTACATTCATCTTCACGCCGAGCACGCAGCAATGCATCTTTTAATGATACCAGAGATTGCGCCCTATCTTGTTTCCATTGCGTTGTTTTTCCCTTTGCTATCCACACTCTATTTGCATATTGGGTTCCTTCTCTTTTGTACATTTCCTATTGCCTTTGCTATCTATCAGATGAGACGGGAAGGGAAGGGAGGAAGCCGGAAGGGAAGCGGAGCACGGAAATTGGAGGAAGTCGGTTGAAGGGAGAGGAGTGCAGTGCAGGCCACGAGGTGAAGCTGCTAGAGGGGACATGATAGGAGAGATATAAACCTGTACTTGTACGTACTCGCTGTATACATGCATACAATACACTACAATACATCAATACAATCTATCACATACTGAATACTCAACTTCTTTAAATTTGCGAACTCTACTGTGTGTGTATCTGCTTGAGAATACCCGTATCATACTAGTCAGTACTATTACTATATTCTTTTACCTAAATACCTCTAAATAGACTCCCCCTGTTGAGCTCGCTCACTGAAACGTTTCAAAAGTAGACCCATCGACTACGTGGTGGGTGCTTCGTCCTATGCGCTGGTCTCCAGTTTGATATCCATCTAATGTCTGCTGTGCCAATTACTATCCCCATCCATCTACCCAACCACGTATCATTACCTCCCCCCGCCCACATCGAGTACGATATAGCGACTGACGACAGAATACTCACACTTCAACGAATAGGCACCTATCACCACTCCACGAGACTACAAATGTTCGACCCGAGCAATCATCACAAAATATAATTAAGACTCAATGCATATATATCCCAATTTCAAATCCAGTATGCATTTCCTAACTTCCTATCCTAAACCTTAACTGCATTCCTAACTTCCCAAAGTCCCCATATCCCAAATCCAATTTCATTCGCCTCGCTATTCCTGAAAGGCTTCAAGCAAAAAAAAAAAAAAAAGAGAAGACGAGTAGTACAAACACAACCGGCATCTCAACATAAATTAGAACTCATAAGTCGATAAATCGAGCTTCGCCAGGCTAGAAACTACCCAAATGCTCCGGAGATAGATAAGATAGGGAGATCAAGTAGATTTGATGTCAAAAACGCCCACGCTGTGCAAAATCTTTCAAACCACTCCTTTAGTATATGCGAAGGTACATATCCAACCAGTTGAATCATAAATGAAGTTACGATGTACTTCTTCCCCTGTCATCCTCATTTCCAACGTGTTGTTCCTCATCGTCGGCACCTCTTGTACTGGGCACTGCGCTCGCAGCCTGGCTTTCCCTGATTCGGAAACCCTCGATGATTTCCGCCAGCTTGGCACCTTCGGTCTTGCCGCGCTCGACGTTGACAAAGTAGATTAATGGCGCGGGCAGGCCGACGAGGACGGCTAAAAACCAGAATGCTGGCCTGATTTCTCCAGTGTGGTCTACGATGGCACCTACGACTGCTGGTCCGAACACGCTGGATCCTTTATCGGTGATGGCGTATAGAGCGTAGAAAGCTGCTTCAGATCCCGGGGGGATGAGTTCGCCGAAGAGAGACCGACAGTAACTACTGAGCCCACCGAGAACGAATCCGTAGATGAAACCGAGCGGATACATCTCCCAGGGTTGTTGAAGGCCAATGACGTTCCAGCGCTTGACCACGGGGAGGAAACCGAGGAGACCGTAGAGAGGGATGATTTCAAATATGCAGATGCATGCTAGGATTGTTTGATGTGGTTTTAGGTTTAGAGTGCGGGATATGGCGGCCCAGGAAAATGCACCAAGAACGCCGGCTGTGGTAGCAATGACGTTGATGAGGCCCAGAGCTTCGGGTGCCATTCGCAATTGAGTTTTGGCGTATAACACTGCTGTTCCCGAGACTGTGGCGATGGCATCAGACAGAAGAAACCATGCGGCGAGGAATAGAGTAATGTCTTTTAGACGTCTTGCTAGTTTCACGGTTCGCCATAGAGATGCCCATGCATAGATGATATACGCCAACCAGCTACGGGAACTCTTTGAGTCACCGTTCCCAGTGGACGGCAAAGGTGGGCCAGGTCTTGGCCGCAGCCACATTGCTGCTGGAATTGTGAACAAGAACCACCACATCCCAACGAAGAATAGTACCAGCCTCAATGAGAATGTCGTGCCCTTGAGAAACCAGATGATCACAATGGATACACATTGCAGAAATAGACCAGCACTATACCCAATCCCTATTCCTGTTGAAGATATCTGAGTTGACAGCCGAAGTTCTTTCGAAGTGAGGTGTGTCGACTCGGCTGAGTCAGGGGCTTGTGGTAGCAATGCGCTTCTCTCATCATACGCTTCATTCTCGGGTTCGTTCAACATATGTTCTGGTGGTTGATCATCAATTATGGTAGAGCGTAAGTCTGGTGTAAAATCCGGAGTACCATACTGCGACTTTGGGTGATGTCGAACGAGTAAAGGAAGGAAGGAGTTGAGCAAGACAAAGCTTGCGCCAAAACAGGTGTTCGAGATAATTGCCAAAAGTGCACCTAGCAAGTAGACCTTCGGCACCACCGTCAAGAATAACATGGTTGTTACAGACCCAGCGAATGCGAAGAATAGTAGAAGTCGTTTGCGATAGTTTCCATGATCTGCCGCACAGCTAATAGACACCACCAGTATGGCTTGGAACAGAACACTAAGAGAGAAACTGTACATAGCGAAACTGGCGGTGTTTATTTGCATGCCTAGGAGGTATACCACACATTGACCGTCTTTCGCCGAGCCGGGGTGAAGTCCTGGCGGTGGATGAGAAGAGCTTGAACCGCATGGTATCGTTGGATCCGAAAGTAGGACTCCATTCTCTCGTGCCAATTGCTCCAACGTGATCGGGATGAACGAGCCTGCAACGGAACTGTTAGCTCGACTTCAACGAAAGCTTATAATAAGCTTAAACCTAGGCTGCGGTAATGAAACTCCCAGATCTGAAGGTACAATGCCGTCATTTATGATAATGGAACGAGGCTGACAACCCTCTCGCTCTCCCAGTGCTGCTCTGCCATCGAAAGGCGACAATCAATGAATGTGCCATCGGTACATTCATATAGCTCAAATAGCTTGAGCATCACCGGTAACATGAATTAAAAGCCTCAAAAAGAATACCACAAGACATACCAATACCACATATCACGAAAACTTCTGCAGCGAAGCCGTATGCGTACCAACCCGACAACTCTTTCCGACTTGTTAATCGTGTATCCTCACCCGCATATTGAGCAGGTGCATCCCTATGGGCAGAGCCAATATCGGGTCCCATACTATCGTGATCGACAGAGCTAGACCGTTCGTCATCGGCTTCAAAAGATGATGAGTGCGATCTGAAGGAGATTTTTGTGCTATTAGAAGGAGCGCGTTGTGGTTCGGGGCGAAGATGAGGTAAAGGAAGCTCGGCTTCGCGAGGAGGCATTTGCGCAGCTTTTGGTTGGGTTGGCTCGGTTGGGGGTCCGGTGCTAGGTATGTGCTGAGTGCTCGGTGCCAGGTGCTAGGTACGAAAGGACGTACGGACTGGGGATCGTAGGGGGCCAGTTCCAGTCAAGCCAGTCGTGCCAGTCGTGCCAGTCCAGCTCGATTGCTTACGTCGACCTTCGAGCGTGCGTGTGTATATCTCGAGCGTGTGTACGAAGAGCTCAGCTTTTCCCAAAAGTATGGGATAGTATGGTAGCGGTAATGTGGATTATATTTTTAAAACATCGCGCCAATGACCGGACAACTGGTGAAGCTCTTCATGATCGGTGTGCACTCCCCTACGGTCTGTTCAATATTGCCCATGCATAGATCGGGTCTGCGCTGTTCGACCGCAGTATGAAGATATAAAAACGTACCTAAATGTGTACGGCGTAAACGTACGATGAAGGGTTTGGTTGTGATTAAGTGTAAATGTGCAGGAAAGAGGGAACAAAGGGAAGGGAAGGATGCGAAGGGAAGCTATTGAGAGAAGATATCGAAGTACGAATTGTATCGTACGGTACGGTATAGTCAATAGACGCTCTAACCTTAGACAAATTCCGAATAGCCAGGGGGGATGGGGATTTCCCACACCTCGTGGGAGTGTGGAGGGGATCTCTCTGCAGCGATCATTGAAGCAGGAACTCACCATCAGATCTTCATGTGGTATTGCCCGCAACGGCAATACCATTTGCGATTTATATCATCTACGGAAGTGTCTCTAAGGTCTTTCTTTGGCAGGCAGGTACCAGCGGGTGAACATAAACATGGAGAGCTGCGAACAATGCAATGCTTTCCCCGAGCCACTTTCATTGTCTGCCGCGGCAAGATAGTCGATCAAATTGAACCCTGGGAAATCAAATCTTCAATTGTTGGTATCACGTGATGGCGCTCACCTTTCCGTCGTACTCGAGTAGCCAGAAGAATGCGCTAAGCCAGAATCCGGCCTAGTACATCCGTCCGCGATTCCAAGGAAAGCAAAGCAGCACCAGCCAGCCCGCCCCGTTGATGTTTCTTCGATCTTATACCACAGAAAATCATCACCAAAACCAATACTTCCGGAACGACCTACCCAACAACCACCATCTGCCCCTCAAATTCATCCTCCACACCCAAGGCGCATTAGCGACCACCCTCGAATTATTCTTCCTGGATAATCATCACTTTCACGCGACTCGAGCCGTACCCATAAAAAGGAAACCTAGCCATCCTTTTATGCAAGGTCGCGCTGTGCATTCTCTAACACATAAAGGAACTACTGGCAATTGTGACCACACACAGATACTTTAGACCGTCATTCATTTCCCGCCGGAGAGCTCTGTAGCTCATCGCGCACATGTTCCCGGGTTATCAGAGATAGCGCATGCGATTTTCCTCTGGGCGCCCCTCTCCGAAAACCGACTTATCCAACTACCACATCGACAGCCAAGATAGAGTCGATAGAACGGACAAAGGTCGAAGGAGGGGCTGAGGGTGCGTCGCAAGGAGGTGGTTACCGAGCAGGAGAGTCAGGACGAGGAAATATGCCAGGCGTCATCATGGAAAGTGAGAGTAGGAACGGGTCACATACCAACCATGACAGAGATCGACGCAACAACCGTGTCAATGGCGAAGCTTTCGTTTCGGAGAAGGGCCAGGACAAATCGCAGGCGCGAACCGAGCCTCAGCAGAACATGACGCCCGTCAGTCCATCAGTACCAAATGGCATAAATGGCAACTTAAGGGACAAGTTGGCGCAGCAGCAAGATGCCAAGGAGGAGCCCATACCGAAGGAGCTTCTTGATCGGTACAATGAGTTGCCCTCAGAAATAAAGCACATCACTGCAGGGTTTATACCTTTATCAGATCTTCTGGGACGATTGTCACAAGTGACGCACAATAAGCTAAGTCAACGAATAATAGAGGTTGCTCACATGCCGCTGCCGCCCTCTGCTACCAACGGAAACGCCTCTCATATTACCAAGGACGATGACAATTCGGTCGACAACCTCAACAAAAAACTGGCGCTGTTAAACTTTGTGCAAGAAACACATACTAAATGGGTTAAGGCTCTAGTTATCACAGAATGGAGCAAAAAAGCGGAAGACGTCAGTAAGATCATAGACCTAAGGTGGTACCTTGAGGGCAAACGAAGTCTATATGATGAGGCTGTGACTGCCATGGCAGGGGTTAAAAAACTCCTTAACAGCGCAAGAGTACCAAATCCGGATTTCAAGACTGCTATCGAAGTACTAACAACAGGCAAAGCCAACTGGATGCCAGACGTACGTAACCTATTCGAGGAAACATGAGAATATTGCTAATTTATATAGCTTGGCTACATTGCACCACCTCCGCTCACACCAAAAGAACTTTTGAAGTCCTTAGAAAAGCTCAACACCCTCCTGTCCATCCGCTTAAACATTCATGAATATGAAAAGATCCCTTATCAATTCAAGAATTATACAATAAAATCGGGTCGTGTGACTTTCGCGGTAGCTGGGGAGTTTGAAATCGATCTCACAATTGCAGATGAGGACCCTGAGTCACAGTTCTGGTTTATCGACTTTCGATTTTTATTCTCACAAACCCTGACGGAACTTGCGCCCCGGCATCATTACCATATCGAAAGTAAGGTCAATGCTGCATTGTTGAAGGATGGCCTTGCTGGTTGTTATGCATATCTTCACGAGATGGTCTTAACTCATAAGATCAGCGAATTCAGGCGGCAAGCCGCAGAACTCTCAAGGACGACATGGATTGACGGCCTAAAGCTTGAACCACTGCATCGCGCACTCTGCATTCAGTATTGGTTGGACAGATATGGCAAAGACGGCCCAAGGAGCTGGATCATTTTGGGCGTACACAGCGGGCGGCGGAAGGACGGTTATCACGATCCTAAGGTGACAAGTCGATTGTTCCTCAGATGGTTCCGAGACTCAAAAGAGGTCAAAGATGTCGACATTTCTTTTGACACCGTGAATATATCGGCCGAGCAACTACTGAAAACTGTGATCGCATTGCATACCAACCAGATCTTGAGCTCGACATATAACGAGTTGACAACAAAACCAATATTTGCCAATCGAGAAGCAGGACTGTCGTTATCTACCTCGACAGAAGACCCTAAAGAATCTCAACTCAAGCTGCAATTGACGGAGAAACAGCAGATAACTATTACCATAGAGCCAGTCATGGGGCGGTTTATATTCAGTCCTGCTTCTCGCACGATTACGTCATCGGAATTTAAACTTAATGAGCGAACTCGAGATCCTGCTAAGGATGCTCATAACTTCATTGAGAATCTTCGTTGCGTGTCAATAGCTGAAGAGCTGGTCAGTCTAGGCACAAGTGTAGGATGGCAGAGAGTAGGACACCCTCGTCTGAGTAATGAGGATCTGAAGCCCGTCATCCCTAAGGATACACTGCAACTCACCTGGTTCAGGAGACCAGGATGGAGGGAAGATTGGCTCATTGCAGTCAGTCTGGGCATGAGTGGGGAAAATTGGTATTTGATCGAACTGTATGGCTCTCCACACTGATGACCTATCGCTTCTTACTGATTTTTCTAGGACCAAACAACCACCTACTGGTGTGATGAAGATATCAAGCTCGATTCGAATACCGATAAAAGGCGTTTCGCCCACACCCACTTATACTTTCATGTCTTCCCTTCACATTTTTGCTGGCGGCTTACTATCACATTTTATTAACCTTAGGGCTCTTTATAAGAGACGGATTCTTCATCAAGTTCGTTCGACTGGGCCACCGTCCTCAGTCAGACTTCCTTCAATTTATATACGCTTATCCGATTTGTTACCGTCGAGGGGCAAGAGTCCATCTGGCAAACACTGGGCGCATCAAAACCTCAAGCTAACTTTCCAAGGCCTCGAACCTTTATTAGTGATAAAGCCTGCCCTACCTCCATCCGAGACGCAAGCTGCTTTAGATCCGGGTGCGCGACCTCCCCCCATACCGCAGGTTGAGCAGAAGGCTACGCTAGTTTCTGAAGCGAGAATGATGATTCCAATTTCGGGGCTCACCATTTTGGGCGAGAGCATCGATAACGACATTGCATTTCATGCAAAAACAGGCGCATTCGCATTCAGATTACGATCTCAGGTGGGCGAGTCAGTCATACCGTCTTTGATTGAGCGATTGAGTCAGGTTGAGCGTCTAGTCAGTTTCTCTGCAGTCATTCGCAAGCATGAAAAGGTTCTCAAATGCAACTCGACGTCTCTAAAAGAAATCACTTTCTCTTATGGTATGACCACTCCGGAACAATCTGAAACAGCGATGGATGTCGATGATGCCACAAGCCGGAGCTACAAAGTTACGGTAGATCTCAGCTCAGTGGAGGGGAAGATGAAGCTCACTTTGGAGAGTGGCAATCCTCACATACGTGTTTTGGATGCTCTGGACAAGGTTTTGAATAGCAATAAAGGTCTGGATGGCGTTGCTAATCTCCTACCGCAAACGCTCTATCCTCTTCGGGCATTTGATACTATCGAGAATGCTTGGGGCCCTCTTTACACAAGCGGAGAGGTGTTTGTCTTCGTTCGAGCCTTCGAATGGTACAATCTTCGCTACGTACTTAAGTCCAGCACATCTAATAATCCTCCCCGGAAGATCGCATTTGATATCAAGATGAATCATCGAAGAGGGGTACCATGGTGGTTTGTGCGTCGAAACAAAGGCGACAAAGGCGACAAGCGAGACACTCCTCCTGAGGACGAAATCGACGCACAATTGAAATCCGTGTGGAACTCCTCTGGTCCCAACTGGAATGGCATGCGTACTAGTGCAGTGGCACGGTATCAAGGTATCGAGGCGTGTTTGCAGAAGGTGGACGAGGTCATCCGAAGTATTTCTCTGGATGACCTAGCTTCTTTGCCAGCGCAACCGCCTCAATCAAAGGGTCAAAGCCAAACAGTTGGACAGCAGCCCGGCCAAAATCAACAGCAGCAGATGCGTCTACAGCAGCAAACGCGCCAACTCCAATTACCGACGCCAGGCCATTCGCAACCTCACAGTCAAGGCAGCAGTCAGGGCCATCAACAACGGATGCCTACACCAAACATGACCATGAACATGGCTATGAATCAAAACCAGCTAAAGACGAAACCCTCAGGCCAAGGTGTCAACCCCAGAGGTACCAAGAGGGAAGTCGTGGAAATCGATTAAATCTATATACCAACAATGCATCTTTTTACGTTTTCTACACTTTCTTATATCCATGGGTTTCGTGTCTATAGCACGCGAATCATTGCATCGGATCTGGCCCGTTTTACTTTTCCTTCTCACAATGTATTCCACGACACGCAAAAGGACAGCAGGTTCTGAAAAACTTAGAACTCAGGGAGGCTGGCTAGCTTTGGTTCTTTTGATCCTCCTTTACTTCTCTATTCTTTCACGAATGGGGGGCGTTTGTATTTTACAACTTTTCTTTTTTGCATTTTGACCCTCCTTTTCAGCTAGTTGGATGCAAGCAAAACATACATCTTGCTTTCGTATATGGTGTGACGAAGCGGGAGAGAGGAAGAGACGATGTAGATGTGTAAAAAGACTTCCTTTTTTCTATTTTGCACTTTCAATTTTTGAAGCAGGGGCAGGCAAGTGGGGGCCGGCGTGGGAAAGGTGGGCGTTTTTTTTTTGGTCTTCTTTTAAGACAACTTATATGGATGTTTACATGCATGCGTGGACTTTTTTATGGGGCGAAAAATGGGAATTGTATCTGGGTGGGGGGCTTTTGGGGCGAGGGGCAGAAGGAAGAGCGAGGGGAAAGATTTGTTCCCCTTTTTACGAGAAAGTTCGATT